>CAIGQQ010038283.1:3965247-3983987 GCA_903798035.1 Danio albolineatus
AATAATAATAATAATAATAATAATAATAATAATAATAATAATAATAAAAAATAATAATAATAATAAAAATTAATAATAAAAATAATAATAATAACAAAAACAATAATAATAATAATAATAAATGAATTTTAAAGACTTAATAAAACAAAACAAAAGGAATTAGACAAAACCCTCAGAAAGTCTTTGAAAGTATCTTAAACTCAAGAAAAATGTATTAAAATCTTAACATTAGTTAATGCACTGGACTTACGACACTGATAAATTTCAAGGTTGAATGAATCTGAAGAACTGTGAAGGAAAAGGCAAATGAATCGAGGGGGTTGGAGAAAGCCAGATTTCTAGACAGAGAAAAAGGGAGAAAGAGAGGGGGAGCACACCTCTTTCCAAAAACAATATTTTGACTGAAAGGTTAGCCATCTGGATCTTCTGAATGCTGGATTACGGCTGGTGCCTCAGCTTATTTTTCCCCCTATTACCACTCTGGTTGCCACAGTCACAGTCACTGGCCTGCATGGAGACCCTCTATGATGACAACCATCCTGCTGCTGCATCAACAGCCCTCCGATCTGTTGAGAGGAAACAATGGCTTATCTGAGTGTGCTTAAAAAAAGACTTCTTTCGATACGTGGAAAAGTATTCAAGAACTGTTTTACTGCACTGGCTTTCATTTAGAAGCAGAACCAGGCTCAGTTCAACACTTATTTACTTGAAAGATACGCTGTTCTGCTACATGGCAGACTTGCTCACCCTTATTTGCATTCTTCTGAAAGATTCTAAAATCATAGGCTGGATTTAATAGGTGTAATTAACTGTGCAATATAAATATCAAGCTTAATGCATTCATTCATTTTCATTTCGGCTTAGTCCCTTTATTAATCCGGGGTCGCCACAGTGAAATGAACCACCAACTTATCCAGCATATGTTTTACACAGCCGATGGCCTTCCAGCTGCAACCCATTACTGGGAAACATCCATACAGCCAATTTAGCTAAAGCAATTCACCTATACCACGTCTTTGGACTTGTCGGGGAAACCGGAGCACCAGCAGGAAACCCACGCGAACACGTGGAGAACATACAAACTCCACACAGAAATGCCCACTGACTCAACTGAGGCTCGAACCAGAGACATTCTTGCTGTTAGGCGATTGTGCTACTTACTGCGCCACCATAACACATCAAGCTTAATATTGAATATATATTTAAAATATTTGCAGATGCTTTTTAACTGAATGGAAAACAATCAAATGAATATTTGTTTCCCATGGTTTGTTATTATTGCCATTGCAAAAAAAAAAAAAAATAACTGTGATATCAATACATTTGCAGCATTTAGTACAAATTTAGTACAACATTAACAAAGATTAATACCTGCTGTATAACAATGGTCAGCGTTAGATCATGATAGTTAATTCCTTATTACACTTGTTATTAAGCCACACTTACATGCTATTTCAGAACGAATATTCAGAGTAGCATGGTAAACTCGCTGGTTGCCCAGCATCCACTATTAACAAACTTCAACTAGTACAAAATGCAGCCGCCAGAGTTCTTACCAGGTCTAGAAAATATGATCATATCACCCCAATTTTATCCTCTTTACACTGGCTGCCTGTTAAGTTTCGTATTGAGTTAAAAATATTGCTTCTTACCTATAAAGTTTTAAATAATCTAGCTCCTGTTTATCTAAGCAACCTTCTGTCTCGCTACAATCCAACCCGCTCTTTAAGATCTCAAAACTCAGGGTTTCTGGTAGTACCCAGAATAGCAAAGTCAAGTAAAGGGGGTCGAGCCTTCTCATTTATGGCTCCTAAACTCTGGAATAGCCTTCCTGATAATGTCCGAGGCTCAGACACACTCTCACAGTTCAAAACTAGATTAAAGAGCTATCTTTTTAGTAAAGCATACACTCAATACATCACATAGCGGTATGATGCATGAATGTGCTTCACGCATTTCGTTTATATACATTATGAACAGCAGCTACGCTAATTATTCTCTTTGTTCTCTATTTCCACCTAGGGATGCTCATTCCGAGGCCCCCAGAGACTATGCAGTGCCACAAATGTGATCCAAGACTTGTAACGAGACGATCCCAAGGTTCCAAAATCCTGGACCACGTTGTATCCTGAGAAGCTGTTTGGTGCTTGGTGGAGTAGCAAGCATGAAACTGATTCCTGTGACCCTCCAAGGACAGATGAGCCTCGAGTTCTCCAGCCTCCGGCGACTAGACTGCAGCTAGAGCTGCGCACCGATGGATTGCTCTTAAGTGTTTGTAAGTAGTGAATATTAAACAACACTGAACTGAACTGAACTCCAACACTAATAACTGAACTAACACTGTTTCAATTCACTATAACCTTCTATGTGAAGCTGCTTTGACACAATCTACATTGTAAAAGCGCTATACAAATAAAGGTGAATTGAATTGAATTGAATAAACTCTATAGGGAAGCTGTCATTTTTCAAAAATTAACCTATGTGAATATAAAAGCATCTTTACCTCAGTAAAGCAGGCTATGCAGAATAGCACTATGTACTGATGTTTTGTTATTAAACGAAATAAAAATCTACAGTATTGATGCCTTATGAAACTAGTCACATTATTCTTTCACCTGGAGAGTTCCATGGCTGAACAACACTTCAGTGCATATAACCCATTCTTAACACAACACAATCTACATCAGCTCTGTGTGACTAAAAGAGTTTAAACAGAACATTACCTGTCTAACAGAAATACTTCAGCCAAGGTGTCGTCCTTTCTCTAGTGTGTAAAAGTAACTCAAATATTGATTCAGGATTTTAAAAAGTTTCAACTCAGCATTTGTTTTTACCGCGACTTTGACTATCTCGTCGGCACATGTAGTGAACACACGGTGCGCATACAGGCGTGCACGCGCTAATGGCGGATATGCATGAACAGAGATGCACAGAAGCCTAAATCTATATTTGTTGACAGACAGTTTGGGCTACTTATCGGAATTATGGAAGATGTCGGTCTGACAATATTTAATTAGATGAACATTTTTTTAGATTCATGCCTCACCCAGAATATAAAAATACCCATAAACACATTTTCGATCATTTACTTTAATCATTACTATCTGACTGGGAAGAGACTTTCAACCAGCACAACAAAAAACATTTTTTAAAACAATCACCTACTTCACCTTTAATTCATTAATGTTAACTAATGAAACCTTATTGTGAAGTGTTACCAATTTAATTTAAAATAACTAAAACAACACCAAAAAAGCAATGGACATAAACAAATAGAAAACAAATAATTAATCTAAATAAAATAACTAAATAAGCTAAAATTAAAAACGAAAACTAAATGTAAATAATAAAATGGATTCAAAATATGATTAAAACCACAATGCAACTTAATGATTAAAAATAAATACTCTGATGTTAGTATTACATTTGTAATATACTTATTTATCTTGTACATTCATACAATGTATTTTAAAATCATACGTTAATGAACAAATAAAAAAAATCTAAAGATGCTTTCAACATCTAACAACCAAAAGCACAAGAAAACGCACTTTGCTTTCAAAGCACTTCATTTGAGAATGAAGCAGGTCTTCGCAGGCGTCTCAGTCGCACAGACCTCGAACCCGAACGCTCTGGCAGGTGTCCATGGCAACCTGCGAACTCACTCAAGCGCACTCATTCTCCGTCTCCTCCGAGTTTCTCCGAGCGAGCCTTGAGCACTGGAAAAGTGGCAGCTTTTATCTTCTAATTAGATGGAAGCAACTCACCTCAAGCTAAGAGCAAGTGGGGCAAGACCCTGCTCTCGGCCCTTTCATCCGAGTTATCTCTGCACTGTATATCTGAATCATAACCCCAATCCTTCTAAAGACCAAATTTAATAAGTAATCTCCAACAAATGAACTGTAGATGAGATATGTGCTTCACATCGAATGAAGAACGTCTCAATTACCATAACACAAAAAACGACAATAAGTAAATGGCTTTTTTTGGAAGCGGATAATGGAAAGACCTTGAAGTGTGTTTTGGTAGAAACAAACACATCTCACCCAAGGCGAGCAACTCAGCGACACCCTTCCATTGGGCGCCATATATAAAGATTAAGCGCCTGCATATGTACATCCCTCTGTTTCTCTCCAGCCCGCTCTTTCTTAGCGGCTCCGTCTCCACTCGCCGAAAAGCGTGTGACAAGAAGCACAGATGGAGTGTGAGGAGCGAGGTCTTCTCGGGTCCGTTTCATGGCGCATTTGGCTGCGCCTTGCAGCTGATGATTTAGGTGTCATAATAGATGTTCCCATAATAGCTCTTAATCCAACGGACACTTCCAGAGCAGCATCCTTCACAAAGCTCTCTCTTTCCATCTAGAGTGAGTCAATCAGCGGCCTCGGGCGTCCTTTTTAAAGTGACAACTACTCCAATCATACGGCCTTCTCAGTATCGCTGATTTAAAGGGCTTGTCAAACATATTAGCCGCTAAGTAAAGAGTAAAATTGGCAAACTGTTTGATAGCAAGAATCCAGTTCGCTAAAGCTCCTGTGGGTAAATTGGACTGGAATTTTTTGAAGAGATCCTCAATTAATGAATTTTAGCGATTGTCACTTTAAACATCCGTAAAAATGGGTTTTAACCTGAGGGATGTTTCTATTGCCAAGCGTTGATGGAAAATTGTTTGGGGTTGGAAGCTGAGGAAAACCTACACAAAGATGTTGTACTGATGACTTGTTTAGTACATATTTAGCACTGCTATCATTTGGATGAAACACTGGCTCTGGTGAATGTTGTTTTTGGTGGGATTGGTAATGGTGAGATTGTTTAGCAAAAAGCTGACTTGCTAGTGACAACTACTCCAATCAAACACCTTTCTCAGTATTATTAATAAAGGACTTTCAAACATGTTAGCCGCTAAGTAAACAGTAAAATTAGCAAAACTATGTGACACTTTGAGACCTGTTAGCTAAAGCTTCTGTGGATTATTATTATTATTATTTATTTTTTTTTGTAATTGAATGAAGGATTTTCTGACTTAATGCTCAAGCTTGGAATTTAAGCGATTGTCACTTAAAATATCTGTAAAAATGGGATTTATCCTGAGGGATGTTTCTATTGCCAATTGTTGATGGCAGATTGTTTGCTGTTGAAGCTAAGGGGAAACCTCTGGCTCCACTGAAAAAATATTTTTGATCTGATTGGTGATGGTATGTTCATTTAGCACAAACTGACTAGCTTGTAACAGCTACTCCAATAAAATGTCACAACATCTAAGTTTGACTTGTCAAAAATATTAGCTGCTAAGTAAAAAGTACATTTGGCAAAATTCTGGAAATTTGGTCTAGGTGTTTGTGAAGATTCCCTCAATTGAATGCTTTTATTTTGACCTATTGTTATCTAAAACATCAGAAAAAAATGGGTTTTAACCTGAGGGATGTTTCTATTGCCAAGTGTTGATGGCAGATTGTTTGGGGTTGTAAGCTGAGGAAAACCCATACGAAGATGTTCTGATCACTTGTTTAGTACATATTTAGCACAGGTAATCATTTGGATGAAACACTGGCTCTGGTGAATGTTGTTTTTGGTGGGATTGGTGATGGTAAGATTATTTAGCAAAAAACTGACTAGCTAATGACAACTACTCCAATCAAACACCCTTCTCAGTCTCATTAATCAAAGAACTTTTAAACATATTAGCCGCTAGGTAAACAGTAAAATTGGCAAAACTGTGTGACACATTGAAACCTGTTAGCTAAAGCTCCTGAGGATTATTATTATTATTTTTTTGTAATTGAATGAAGAATTTTCTAAATTAATGCTCATGCTTGGAATTTAAGCGATTGTCACTTAAAACATCTGTAAAAATGCGATTTATCCTGAGGGATGTTTCTATTGTTAATTGTTGATGGCAGACTGTTTGCTGTTGAAGCAAAGGGGAAACCTCTGGCTCCACTGAAAAATTATTTTTGGTCTGATTGGTGATGGTATGTTCACTTAGGACAAACTGATTTAGCAAAAAAGCTGACTAGCTTGTGACAACTACTCCAATCAAACACCTTTCTCAGTATCATTAATCAAAGAACTGTTAAACATATTAGCCGCTAAGTAAACAGTAAAATTAGCAAAACTGTATGACACCTGGAAACCTGTTTGATAAAGCTCCTGAGGATAATTTGTTTGTAAATGAATGAAGGGTTTCCTGAGTTAATGTGCATGCTTTAAATTTAAGCAATCGTTACATTAAATATCTGTAAAAATTGCATTTATCCTGAGGGATGTTCCATTGAAAATTGTTGATGGCAAATTGTTTGCTGTTGATAGCTGAGGGAAACCTATACAAAGATGTTGGACAAATCTCTCTTTTTAAATTTTTTTATTAAAAATAATTTTTAGTCTGATTGGTGATGGTATTTAGCAGAAACAGACTAACTACTCAATACAATTGTATATCATAATATCTCAGTTTAACTTGTCAAACACATAGGTTGCTAAGTAAAGAGTTAAATTGTCAAACACTATGATAACACAAATGCCACTCACTAAAGCTCCTTTCAAAAGTTCACACTTAGCTGATTGATTGATTGATCATAAAGCGTATTTGGCATGCTGTCCAGGGAGAGAGCCCTGAGCTCAGAATATCCTTGAGCCAGGGGCTCCCTCCTGTTTAAAGGGCGAGAGGAGAGTTTGAGCTCAAGTAAGTCTCGAGAACTCCCCCCGCTTGTGAACGTGCTGAGGTATATCTTTACTAGAGTTGCTTTAAGATGCTATTTTAAAAGTAGTCAGTTTACTTATATAGTATGTTTTTTGGACGGTGGGAGGAAACCGGAGAACCCGGGGAAAACCCACGCAAACACGGGGAGAACATGCAAACTCCACACAGAAACATCGACTGGCTCGGGGAGAGGCCGAACCAGCGGTGTTCTTGCTGTGAGGCAACAGTGCTAATCACTGGGCCACCTTGCCGCCCTATAGGAGAAGGGGAGGAGTTGGGGTGGAAGGGGGGATTCTTTAAGACGAAGATGACCAGAGAGGGAAGCTCTGGTAATTTATAGTGTGTAAGGATTTGTCTGATTGGTGCAATATGCGGAGCTGATGATGAACCAGCTGTGTTCAATCATAAGCACGTGATCCTCTCGAAATTAGTTTATTAATAAACCCCACTTAGTTAATTTGATCTTGGTTTTGGTCAAGATTTCCTTAATACTTTAATTTTTAGCCATTGTTACCTAAATGTCTATAAAAAAAAGGTTTTAAACTGAGGGTTGTTTCTGTTGGCAAGTCTTGAGGGCTAATTGTTTGTTGGTGGAAGCTGAGGGAAACCTATACAAATATGACACACATATCGCTTGTTTTTATTTATTTATTTATTTTATTATTATTTGTTTTTACAAATTTAGCACTGGTAATCTTTTAGACGAAACACTGGCTCCACTGAATATAATGTTTGGTGTAATTGGTGATGTTACATTTATTTTGCAGAAACTGACTAAGTAGTAACAACTAATCCAATTACCTATTATCATGACATCTCGGTTTTACTTGGTAAACATATTAGCCACTAAATAAAGAGTAGAACTGTCAAAATTTGCTAACATGAATGCTCATTAGAGCTCCTATGGGGAATGTGGACTGGCTTTTTGTGAATTCTTTCTCAGTTATTTTTCATGCTATAAAGTTTAGCAAATGCCACATTAAAACGAAAAATGAGTTTTAACCTGAGCGATCCTTCTATTGCCAAGTCTTGATGGCAGAATATTTGGGGTTGGATGTTGAAGAAAGTGTGTACAAATATGAGATCACTTTTCTGCACATGTTTAGCGCTGTTAATTATTTTGACGAAACACTGGCTCCAGTGTAATTTCTGGTGTGATTCGTGATGGTAAGTTTACTTAGCACAGGTGTCAAACCTGGAGAGTCACAGAACTGCAGAACCCTGCCTCAACACACTTGCCTCACTCACTCACTCACTCAGCTTAATCCCTAATTTATCAGGGGTCGCCACAGCAGAATGAACTGCCAATTACTCTGGTATATGTTTTTTGTTTTGACAGCCAAAACTGTTAACTGAGAATACACTAACACACTTACTGTAACTGTAGGTTTAAAAAACAAATCTGAAAGACTCAGAATCTGATCTCAGATTTCTCAGATCTGAATGACATGGCTTGATCATATGTGTTTAATCAGGGTTAAAGCTAAACTGCACAGAACTGCGCAGCCCTTCAGGAACTCTGATTTAGCAGAAATAGATTAACTAGTGACAGCTAATCCAATCATATAACCTTCGCAGTATCACTTCTCAGTTTGACTTGTCAAATATTTTAGCCGCTAAGTAAAGAGTAAAATTGTCAAACTGATTTATAACACGATCTCAGTCACCAAAGCTCCTGTAGGGAAATTGGATTGGGTTTTTGTGAAGATTTCATCAATGAATGTTCATGCTTTCAATTTTACGTTACTGTAAATTAACCCCCGGGATGTTGCTATTGTTCTTGAATAAGTCTTGATGGTAGACTGTTTGGGGTTGGAAGATGAGGAAAACACATGTACAGATATCCTAAATGTACAAATTTAGCATTGCTAATCATAAAGACAAAACACTGGCTCTAGTGAATGCGATTATGGTGTGATTGGTGACGGGTAGGGATCATGGTTAGCAGAAACTGTCAACTGTAATCCAATCAAACGTCCTTCTCAGCATCAGTGATTTAAAGGAATTGTCAAACGTATTGACCGCTAAGTAAAGAGTAAAATTGTCAAGCAGTATGATAACATGAATCCCACTCGCTAAAGAAATTAAACTCTATTTTTGTGAGGATTTCCTCAGTTAACAATCACACTTTATATTTTAGGGTGTCACGGTGGTGCAGTGAGTAGCACAAACACCTCACAGCAGGAAGCTCGCTGGTTTGAGCCTTGGCTGGGTCAGTTGGCATTTCTGTGTGGAGTTTGCATGTTCTCCCCGTGTTCACGTGGGTTTCCTCCGGGTGCTACGGTTTCTCCCACAAGTCCAAAGACATGTGGTATAGGTGAATTGGGTGAGCTAAATTGCCCATATAGTGTGTGAATGAGTGTGTATGGATGTTTCCCAGTGATGGGTTGCAGGTGGAAGGGCATCAGCTGTGTAAAACATATGCTGGATAAGTTGGTGGTACATTCCGCTGTGGCGACCCCAGATTAATAAAGGGACTAAGCCAAAAATAATATGAATGAATGAACTTTATATTTTAAGTGATTGTCACTGAAACTCCCCTATGGGTTGTAACCTGAGGGATATTTCTATTGCTGTGTCTTTGTCCTTGAATATGTCTTGATGGCAAACTATTTGGGGTTGGAAGCTGTGAAATCCTATATAAAAAACAACCTGGCTCAATAGTAATACGTGCCTCAGGCTACCTTTTTGCAAAACCTAAAATACATTACATATACAATTCATTCCAGATTTCAGACAACAAATACTCTAGAGACTACTGTCAACATTTTTGCAAATATGAAACATTATTTGGAGTACACTTTATTATGAATGTAATTTACATTTACCTTAACCCTTCCCTAAACCTAACCAATAGTGTTTTCAAAATCAAACGTAAGAGAACGTACTTTTACCATGGTTTTGTGGAACCATGCTTCAAACATGAGTAGATCTCTTTGTACAAATGAAATCATCAGTGGTGGAGTGTACTGAAAAATCATACTCAAGTAAAAGAACCATTACTTGCCCCAAAATTTAGTGCAAGTAGAATTTCGGTTGTAAATATTACTCAAAGTAGGAGTAAAAAGTAACCATTTTAAAAGTACTCATGAGTAGTGAGCATTGAGTGTTATGCTGTAAAAAGCTGATGCGCAAGTGGCCCGGTGACTAAAGCCACTGCCCCTCTGCCCTCATTGGCTGAGGTGCCCCTCTCAGCCTGTACACCCTCCCTCCCCCTCCAACGAGTCCATGCCCCTGCCCCTGGCTGTTCAGTTAAACATCCACAAATTTAGTTAATCCAATCCATGTTTTACCGTCCACTCCGTAGTCCGCAGCGTCACTCACACAATCTGTGCCCGCTCGCTGGAAAGTGGAGACAACAGTTCTTGACGATCGTTGCATTGCAAGGTGGATAGTCTCATCATTACAACCCACAGCGCAGTCAGTCTTCTGAAAGTGCTGATGACTTGTGCTAAATATCAACGCTCTTAGAATTTGAATGTCTAATCAAAATCAGATCTAATATAAATAACAATTTTCTATTATAAATAACAATTTAAATTTTTTGTTGCAACTGGAAAATTTGTATTAGCAAGAACCCACCCACTTAGTGCACCTTTTTTTGGATTGGGCCACTGCCCCTCAATATGTCTGTGCACGGCCCTGCTGATGCGTTTACATGCAATTTATGTGCATGTGTGTGTAAATGTAACATTCTGTAGTGCATTTAGTGATTGTTCAAGACTATTTTGGTGATTTCAGTCATCACAGTAAACATCTGCCATCTTCTTATCAGTGACATGCAGTCTCTGGGTCACAGTGTGTAAAGATTTTTGACATCCTTATACACCCAATTTTATCCTCTTTACACTGGCTGCCTGTTAAGTTTCGTATTGAGTTTAAAATATTGCTTCTTACCTATAAAGTTTTAAATAATCTCACTCCTGTTTATCTAACCAACCTTCTGTTTCGCTACAATCCAACCCACTCTATAAGATCTCATAACTCAGGCCTTCTGGTAGTACCCAGAATAGCAAAGTCAAGTAAAGGGGGTCGAGCCTTCTCATTTATGGCTCCTAAACTCTGGAATAGCCTTCCTGATAATGTCCAAGGCTCAGACACACTCTCACAGTTCAAAACTAGATTAAAGACTTATCTTTTTAGTAAAGCATAAACTCAATACATCACATAGCGGTATGATACATGAATGTGCTTCACGCATCTCCTTTTTGTACATTATGAACAGCAGCTACGCTAATTATTCTCTTTGTTTTCTATTTACACCTGGGGATGCTCATCCCGAGGCCCCCAGAGACTATGCAGCACCACGGATGCGATCCAAGACCTGTGATGAGACGATTCCAAGGTTCCATAATCCTGGACCACGCTGTATCCTGAGCAGCTGCTTGGTGCTTGGCGGAGTAGCAAGCATGAGACTGATTCCTGTGACCCTCCAAGGACAGACGAGCCTCGAATTCTCCAACCTCCGGCACCTAGACTGCAGCTAGAGCTGCGCATCGATGGATTACTCTTCAGTGTTTGGACTCTAAGTAGTGAATATTAAACAACTCTGAACTGAACTGAACTCCAACACTAATAACTGGACTGACACTGTTTCAATTTACTATAACCTTCTATGTGAAGCTACTTTGACACAATCTAAATTGTGAAAGCGCTTTACAAATAAAGGTGAATTGAATTGAGTTGAATCTTCTTGGACACTTTTAATGCTTTCAAACCCATTTGCTGCATTTATAAAACGCCCATGTCTTTAGGTAGTTCAGTATGATGAGATTTACAGGAATCACAGGACAAGTTTTTTTCCTTAGCTAATTGCCATAGACATGAAAAAAATAAAGTAGTGACTACAGGTTTGAGGAAAGTAGTGGAGCAAAATGCCCTCAAGGGAAAGTAAAAGTACACATTTTTAAAACAACTTAGTAAATTGCAATTGCAGAGAAAAACTACTGAATTACAGTAATTTGAGTATTTGTAATTTGTTACTTTACACCCCTGGCAATCATATACATGAAACAATTGCTCCAATGAATGTGACGTTGGAGTGATTGGTGATGGTCAATCAGCTTTTTAGCTTCGGATAAGCAATTTGCCAGCCTGTCAGACAACCTGCTATTACATAAATAGAAGAAGAAGAAAAAAAGTTTGAGACAAATGAGCTTATATTTACCATCAAACATGGTACCATTACTCAAATCAGATGATTACCATTGTATATTGTTATTCGTAATATCCGAAAGGTCCAATGAAGAACAAAACCATAAACAAAAATTTGAGTGACTGTGGTCCTCCATTTCTGATGGTACTTCAGAGTTAAAGATATTCCAATAACCCCAGTTTTCTTGGACAGCATTTTCTTGGACAGAGAAAGTCTAATATTTAGTGGTGTTCAGTTCATGTGTGTGGTCATGAATAAAAATGACACAATTTTGAGCAACAACTTTGAAAGCTCAATAAGAGTCACCAATAGATTTACAGCATGTTTTCCATTGCTTACTGATCTTCAAAGATCTAAATGGGTGTAAAGATACCAAAAGCAAAGCTATGGTTTCAAATGGTGTTATATCATGAAGACTGTTTCTAAGGTCACAAATCACAAAAACTCTGCTTTATGCTGGTAAAATAAGCAAAAGTTGAGTTGTTTGGTGTGATATTACAGCCTTTGACAGGTACAGCATAATTACAAGGGCAAACCATGACATATTTTCAGGGAAAGCAGGTCGGTGATGTCCCAATTAGGGTGAAATGACCAGCAAAGTGACAGCTCGAAAATGTGTCTTATCCTTGGCATACGTCCTCAGAGTGGGCTTCGTTATGTTGCCTATACAAGACAGAATTGAATGGCAATGTCATAAGGCACTCCAAAAAGTCTCCGGCTTGTTAGAATGCAGATAATAATGTTGTTACATGCCTTGGTTGCTAAGGGTCATTTTCTGATGCAACTCCAAGACTTCTGCGAATCTAAATATAATGGGACCAGCAGTGGTCCAAATTATGGTACCATTTAAGGTCACATTCTTAGCATCCAACTTGGCACCCTGTTTAAATTGAATACATGTCAGACGATAATGTTAAAAAGGAGGCCAACGAGAGGACACTATCCTCAGGAGGTCCTTCAGGAGACGGCTTAGTAATCAGCAGATTTAAGCATCGGACATCGGCTCTCTGTCAGGTCATTATATATAGCAAAAAAAAGGTTATTATTATTTTTAAGCTGTTCCAAAAGTACTATTCCCTCCACATTATCTCCTTTCACCAAATAACTTAAATTAATAAAGCTGTTCAAGAAAATTATATATATATATATATATATATATATATATATATATATATAGACTTTCAAATCAACAAATTAAAAAATATATGATAATACAACAAAGAGGCGCCACGGTGGCCTAGTGGGTAGCACGTTCGCTGGAAGGTCTCTGGTTCGATCCCCGGCTGGGCCAGTTGGCATTTCTGTGTGGAGTTTGCATGTTCTCCCCGTGGTTACGTGGGTTTCCTCCGGGTGCTCCGGTTTCCCCCACAGTCCAAAGACATGCGGTACAGGTGAATTGGGTAAGCTAAATTGTCCGTAGTGTATGTGTGTGAATGAGAATGTATGGATGTGTTTCCCAGAGATGGGTTGTGGCTGGAAGGGCATCCGCTGCGTAAAACAAATGCTGGATAAGTTGGCGGTTCATTCCGCTGTGGCGACCACGGATTAATAAAGGGACTAAGCCGAAAAGAAAATGAATGAATGAATACAACAAAGATATATGTACAGACCATGTATGTATGTACAACTTAAGTCAATCTGGATACAAAATGTAAACCTTACCAACCTGAATAAATGTCATTCAATGTTCAGACTGCTGCAAAGATTTCAGGCTTTGTTTCAGCTTTACAGAAAAAACGGGGAGTTCTGGTTATAATTTTAAATCAACAGGTATGGCATTCCATAGATGTGAACCTTACACCATATGTACAAAATACTATATATATATCAAGATCAAAAATCTGACAGATCAAAAATTATGATGGATTTTTAAGCTTTTTAATCGTACTTTATGGAAGTCTCAAGTCTCTCCCACACACACGCATACACACAGACCCGCATATATACATATCCTGTGTGATTGACATGTATATAATAAATTCTAAACAACACAACAGCAATGTTTTAACTTCAGAAGAGTTGAACTGTATATTTCAATAAATCTAAGAATATATAAAATTAATGCGTATTATTTGAAGCATCTCTTAAACTAGGGATGGGCGATACCAATATTTTGTTTCCGATTCGATGCCAAGTATTTCAAGACAAGTATCATCGATATCGATACTTAAATCGACACTTATCAATACTTAAATTATATATTTTAAAGAGATTAAAAAAATATATATCACCTTTAATATTATTATTTTTGTTATTATTATTATTATTATTATTATTATTATTATTATTATTATTATTAATAATAATAATAATAAATAAAACACATGATTCTTTTTTACATTTATTAAAATTATAGTAGGCTAAACAGCACCATATGTAATGAAAAATACTATACTGCACTACTGAATTTCTTCACCTTATTTACTTTGGATTGATTCTTAAGGTTAAGTTGCAATATTCATTTGTGCTTTCTAATTTTAATCAGTTTCCAGGTTTTTGTGAAGGAACACCAGAAGATAATTCCAGATTATACTTCGTTTATGTTCAGTCATGATGTTGACAGCTCCGCTCTCCGCTGGGTGTGTGTGTGTGGTGTCTGTACCACTGTGCCGTGAGATAACACTGAACTATCAGCGGAGATACAGTGGAGAAATATTATAGTTCCCATTCGTGTTCCTATTTAAGTAAATATTTATATAATATGCGACGCCATAATTATTTAGATATTTCAAAATCTCTGATCACTCAGTAAGAACAAACCCCAGAAAAGATCGATACTTTTACTTAAGGATCGATCCTTTTAATACATTCCCAGTATCGAAAATATTGATACGTCAGGATCGATTCGCCCATCTCTACCTTAAACACAAGGAGTTTAGTATTTAGAATTGCCATGCAGCGCTAAACACTTTTATTTGTTTTTTTTTGCCCATGTTATTGACAAGTTCAATATAACTATATATAATTTCTTTTTCCCCTGATGGAATAGTGACAACAGAAACAGATTTTTTCTTCTTCTGTTTTGACTGGAAAGCTAAAGCACAAAACTGAACTAAACTCTGATAACAATACTTGCTTCAAACGCGAGGTTTTTGCTGGCTGACAGTCATCACTCCTTCTCAACCCTTCAAATGTGTTTAAGTAGCATAACAATGCTTTCGGGAAACAAGCCACAAAGACAAAAGCGACTTATGCTCTGGAAGGCACCATGCCATGTCTTATTTTCCCTAGTACGATCCTCGAGATGCTTCTTGGAACATTGTGTGTCTTTAATTAGATGTTCATTAGAAGGTGTCTTGTATTTCCTCAATTAGTCCCTGTCATGGCAGCAGCGGCACTGCAGTAATCTCCGTGATTAAACTCTACTCCTGTTTGTCTGGGCGCGACGTGCCAGCTTTCTCCGACGGGCGCTGTCCTGGAGCCCTGTCACAAAGTGTAATGATTCTTTCGCATGCCCCTCCAAGGCGTCCCAACATCCTGCCAGCCTAACAGCACAGAGCGCTCATTTAAAATGTCTTCCCCATTCAACCCTTTGCCATTTTCAATTATACCTTTCCACCCTTCCATTTGTGTAATTTTCTAATCTCACCGAAGCTGACGCTGCTTTCGCGGTGCCGCGGAGTGACAAACGAAGCCGTCGGGATGAAAAGCTCAGAGGTGTAAGGCATGTCAAAGGTCAGCGCTTCTTTAACTTGCCCAAACTGATGAATTATAATGATGAGGATGATGAAGTGTCTGTTTATTATAATTGTGTATGTTAAAATTATAGTGCTTTTTCTTCACAAAATAGCATAGCGTTCACTCAAGTTGCCACGGCAACTGTTGAAAACACATGACATGTTTTCTATAGTTTAAAATATGATTAATAAGTAATGACAATGGAGTCAAAAAATTACAGTAAGCTGTCACAGTTAGTTAAATTTGAAGACGTATTCATTAAAGACATTTAATCACCTTGAGTATAAAATACTTTCCAAGACGTCACTTATTTAAAATAATGATGATAAACATAATATAATAACATAAAAGAGGAAATATTAAAACACTACAAAAGACATCACCTCCATTCTGCTGGCAGTAAGTCCACTCGCGCTGCTGAAAGAGTGGCTCTTGTGGAAGCACAGCGGTGGTGAAAGAGGTCAGGGCAGACAGATATGGGGTGCAATTACTGCCTCTGAGAGCCATAAGCATTAAGGTCTATTAGGTTAAAGTGTTCACCACTTCGCTACCAAAAAGAGCACAAATAGCAAAAAACACGCGTTTCGAGAGCTGGCTGCTGTTCTGAGAATATGATGGACAATGACCTGAAAGGCTGGGTGAATAGGTTCGAGTGAAGTTCACGACACACTTTTAGCAACAAATAGTGATAGATTTGTAGACTCTCCCTCTGAAAGGCTTCAGCAAAAAAAAAAAAAAAAAAAAAAAAAGAGGTATGTAGTGACAATTCTCAGCAAAGTGTATTATTAAATGGGGAAGGACTGCTCGAAATGACCCATTCATATAGTGTAGTACAGATGTAGATTTAAAAAAAAAAAGAAAAGAAAAGACAAAAGGTAGCTTCTGTCACTTCTAATGCTAAACAATCAATGATTGCTACCAGCAAAATCATGCCTGCACAGTATTTGTCTCAACGCAATATCCAGTATTATATTGGGCAGTGGCGTCACGGTGGCGCAGTGAGTAGCATGATGGGGTAAGCTAAATTGTCCATAGTGTATGAGTGTGCGATGATGAGTGTGATGTTTGCCTGTGATGGGTTGCAGCTGGAAGGGCATCTGCTGCTAGATACGTTGGCACTTCATTCCGCCGATTAATAAAGGGACGAAGCCGAAAAGAAAATAAATAAATGAATGTTGACCAGTCATGACTCAAAAATGTTTTTTTTTTCTTGATTGTTCAAACTGCTTATTTAAATTAAGCTGAATCAACAAAATTATTCAGTAAGTGACTTAAATGTGTAAAAAGAAATTCCGTAATTGATTAGTGTGAGGACAACATGAAGGAATTGTGTGGAACCCAGTATTTTTACACTGTAAGACATTCAAATTGAAAGAAACGTCTGATCATCAAACACTGATCATCATCATCGGCTTGACTTAAAATGCTAAACTTACTATATATTCTTATTTTTCTGCAATTCCAGAACTTTTTTGGATGATGTTGTTGTTAATGTGACAATTTTCTTTTCTTTTTTTAAAAAAAAGGTTCAAAAGGAACGCATGCTCAACATCCATTTTTTTCTGAAATATATTTCTTTGGTGTCTACACTTTCTAAAAAGCATTCTGTTATGGAGCCACCACATTCAACTAGTTGTGCAGCAGCAGCAGCTCTGGACACGTGATCTAAAGCTCATTATTCCTTATCAATTATGAGGCTAGATATTTCCACATTTAAACATCATAATTTAAGACTGTATAATTAAGCGCATAAAAACACCTGCACAAATGGCCTTACAGTGCAAGATCAGGTGTCGTTTAAGTATTATGAATATTTTTTTTTAAGTGTAGCTATTTTTATTATTACTTTTGGTAAATGAAACATTTAACTATTCTTCAATTTTGTATCTCTACCTAAAATATTTTAAAGCACTTATAGTTGCCACAACAACATTTCATTTTTTTCTCTTCCAACTTTCATATTTAAATTAATCTTATTCAAAACAGACTCAGTTTGATTTTCAAGATGTAATACAACTCATACTGTCAAAGTAGCTGATAAATAATATTTTCAAATAATATTTGTGACAGGACTTTGTTCACAATATATTCATTCATTCATTAATTCATTTTCTTTTCAGCTCAGTCCCTTTATTAATCTGGGGTCACCACAGCAGAATGAACCGCCAACTTATCCAGCATATGCTTTACGCAGCGGATGCCCTTCCAGCTGCAACCCATCACTGGGTAACACACAAATACAATACAGACAATTTAGCTTACCCAGGTTACCTGTACCGCATGTCTTTGGACTTGTGGGGGGAAACCAGGGCACCCGGAGGAAACCCACACAAACACAGGGAGAACATGCAAACTCTATACAGAAATGCCAACTGACCCAGTCGAGGCCCAAACCAGCGACCTTCTTGCTGTGGGATGACAGCACTACCCACTGCGCCACCACATCAACCTTTTCACATATATATTAATAAATATTATGAAATATTTATTATATTATATATAATAAATAAATAAATTGTACTGGGCACAAAGTGTGGTAAGAAAATATCCCCACACTATTACACCACCATCAGCCTGAACCATTGATACAAGGCAGGATGGATCCATGCTTTCATAATGTTGACACCAAATTCTGACCCCACCTTCTGGATGTCGCAGCAGAAGTTGAGTCTCATCAGACCAGGCAACATTTTTTAAATCCATTGTCCAATTTTGGTGAGCCTGTGGGAATGGTAGCCACAGTTTTCTGTTCTTAGCTGACAGGACTGGCACCCGGTGTGGTCTTCTGCTGCTGTAGCCCATCCACCTCAAGGATGGACGTGTTTTGTTCTTCTGCATACCTCGGTTGTAACAAGTGGTTATTTGTGTTACTGTTGCCTTTCTATCAGCTTACTGGATATTTTCTCTTTTTTGGACCATTCTCAGTAATCCCTAGAGATGGTTGTGCGTGAAAACCCAAGAAGATCAGCAGTTTCTGAAACACTCAGACCAGCCCGTCTGGCACCAGCAACCATGCCACGTTCAAAGTCACTTAAATCACCTTTCCTCCCATTCTGATGCTCGGTTTGAACTACAGCAGATTGTCTTGACCATGTCTACATGCCTAAATGCATTGAGATACTGCCATGTGATTGGCTGATAAGAAATTTGTGTTAATCAACAGTTCAACAGTCCCTAATAAAGTGGGCAGTGAGCGTATATATACAGTAT
>CAIGQQ010038283.1:3991977-4009109 GCA_903798035.1 Danio albolineatus
TTTTACAGTATTACTGGCCATTTTTACAGTATTACTGGCAATTTTTTTTACAGTATTACTGGTAAAACATACAAGCCCACTGTAAATTGACAATTACAACTGTGCTGTAAAACTACCGCACAATTGTAATTGTTAATTTACAGTGCACTTGTGAATTTTACAGTATTACTGGCAACCAATATTGCCAGTAATACTGTAAATTTTACAGCACTTGTTTACAGTGTAATATTAAATTGGCTTCTCATCAATCATTCTTTGAATTTATTTGTATAACATATAAAATAATCTGGAGGAACAAATTACAGTGACCTCAAATGAGCTTTGGCCAAAATAATGATGCTTTTATCATGACGAATGAAATCAAAGCACAGGGCCTAATGTACCTCTCACACAATCTTCACTTCAGATTTTTTGTAACACAACCAGTCATTCACTCATTCATTCGTTCATTCATTTTCCTTCAGCGTAGTCTCTGATTTATCAGAGGTCACCACAGTGGAATAACCTGCCAACTGTTCCAGCATATGTTTTACGCATTGGATGACCTTCCAGCCACAACTCTGTACAGGGAAACACCCATACAGGGAATACATGCAAACTCCACAAAAAAAAAAAGACAATTGGCCTAGCCAGAACTCGAACCAGCAACTTTCTTGCCATTATGATTGCAAGTTCCTCAAACTGGAAGTGCAACCCATAATTTGAAATGCATGGGAAAAGGTGGATAGAGCAATCAGATTACATCAGATCCAGTTCTGGCTCTAAAAAAAAAAATCTTGTTTGTAAAAATTCCTCTAATGTATCTATGACAAAGAAAATCCTGAGGCATCTCTTTACACCACTGCTGAAAGACAGAATTTCTTCAACTGAAGCGACGTGACAAGGTGTAACATTCCATACCATCATGTCAACAAACCGACTGGCTTCCATCACAGCAGCAAATGCCGCTTCCCAAGACAAAACAACCAGCTTGGAGTCTCCAGGGGCAAGTCGAAATCAGCCCAGACATGATATTCCTGTCCCCTGACCATGTCCACGCTACAGGGATCAATGACTGACATCTCTACTGAGCCTTGAGCTCCAGTGAGTGTAGTGTGTCGCTCGAAGGCATGCCATTGGCCATGGACACGTGTTTCAAGTCAGGAGGGCCCACGAGAGACCTTTGTAAAAATGCCATTGAGAATCTGACAGAACGAGTACATCAGTGTGACATAGTCACTTGTCAGATTTTGTCTGAGAGCACTAGCAAGTGTATACCTTGCTCTAGCAAAATAGGACATTAAAGGCTGTACTGCTTAATACAGAAATAAGGGAGTCAGACTACATCTGATTATGTTTTTCAATGCACATTAGCATTCATTCATTCACTCATTTTCCTTAGGCTTAGTCCCTTACTTATCAGGGGTTGCCACAGCAGAATGAACCGCCAAATATTCTGGCATATGTTTTAAGCAGCTGATGCTCTTCCAGCTGCAACCCAGTACTGGGAAACACCCATACACTCTCACATTCACACACATGCACAATGGCCAATTTAGTTTATTCAATTCATCTATACTACATGTCTTTGGACTGTGGGAGAAACCGGAGCACCCGGAGGAAACCCAAGCCATCACAGGGAGAACCATGCAAACTCCACACAGAAATGTCAGCTGACCCTGTCAGAACTCGAACCAGCAACCATCTTGTGAGGCGACAGTGTTAACCACTGAGCCACCTTGCCTCCTTACAATAGCATTTAAATGCTGTAAAAAAAAAATTCTGTGATTTCAACCGTACAATTCTGTGGATAGCTGTAAAATGACTTTCCCAGAATTCCCTACATGACACTTTTTATGCTTTTTATGTTGACATTATTAAGGATCTTTTTTGTTTTTTTATTCTTATCAGTTCCATTAGAGTATTATCGTACATCTTATCTCGATAAATGATGTTTATTGCATTACATTAAGCTTATGTGTATTACCATAAAGGTGTTCAGTAGTTGTGTGAATGACACTTAGCTCCTTCTATATTTCAATATTGTTATCTGCTTGTGTGAAAAGTGACTTGATCATTTCCACATGCTTTTCTGTTTGATACAATATGATGTTATTACGTCAAAACATTGGAATGCAACACTATAAATCAATGAAGCATTGTGGTTTACTGTATTAGAAAAAAAATCTTACAGTTTCTACTGTATTTCTAACAGTAAAATTCTGGCATTATTGCTGTAAAATTGTGCAAGTAAAACATGTAAATAATAAGACTGCTGTACAATTTGTCTATACTTAAATTTTGAACACCCCATTGAATTTCATGGTTTTCCATGAGGGGAAACATAATCAAATTAATAAATAAAAAACAATATAGTGCATGACAGGTTTTGCAATTCAGAATAATAAAAAAAAAACATGGCATCTCAAACCATGACATTATTTATTTATTTAATGAAAATAAAGCCAACATACTGTAACAAACAAGCCATTGGTGACAAACACAGACTGAAGCCTACAGACAAACAACCTGCTAAAACTTCTGCTGAACATCAGTAAAGCAATTAACTGTGCCTGACTTAATTTTGTATGCTATATGTTGATGTTCATCTGTGGTTTTATTTCCCACGTTTTTTGTATGTCCTGAATATGCTGTCCTAACTTTTTTCACATGTCTGTAAATGCCAACTTCAATTTACTTTTCTATGATTATTAACAGTGCAGATCAAATACGCTAAATATTAATCTAGATATTTGATATGGACAAATGCCGGTTGTTTAATCCCCCTTTGTCATTCATTCAAAGAGTGTCAACAATGTCACCAAAAACACAGTTTGTCCACTATTGTCTCAGTTGTTTCTTCTCGGCACGTTCATAAGGTTTGATTGAACACTTCCTGCTGTATTTTTGTGCGTTGATAAAGGTAGCAATTAACACGTTGCTTCCCCACACTGCGCAGTGGGGCTCGTATTCAGAGCTTCGGCTCACTAATTACAGCCCATGCTGGATCTCAACCTGTGTCCTTTGCACAGCGGTGACCCCCCAACCGCCGCTTCTTTCACCATTCCCTTCTTTTCATCTGCATCGAGCTTACCTTTATACGCCGCTAACGTATCCCACTCCACTTTGCGCTTAGATGTTTCTGAAGATCTGCAGGAAGAGACACCAGAAGCTTCGCAGAGGTTGAGGAGGAAATCACAGCGTGGCCCAAGGCGATAAGTGCAGAGCGCTTGCTTCTTGCTCTCTTCAATTCGCGCTGCGCTGCCGGGTACGGCTGGATCTGGAGGAGGGAGAGAGTAAAGAGAGGGCAAAAGCTGAGGAGATTCGCTTTACTTTGGGTTTTTTTTTTTTCATTCACCTTCACTTTTCCCCAGCTCCGCTGACCCGGCAGAACCTTCCAGCTACCGTTTTTCCACATGAGCGCTAGAACCTGCGCTGATTATATTTCCTGCGACTTATTTGAAAGGAAATAAGGTGAAGATGATGAAAGGTGTAGTGTTTCTATAACCACACACTAATGCGTTCATCACGCCGCCGTGAGAGATATAAAACAAGTAAAATGAAAAACAGCTTTGAGATCCATGACAGGAGGGCTGTTATGTTTGTGCGAGAGCGTACGGCAGACTGATGTGTACACGTGTAATCTATGCCTTGCCGCTAATGAGGACATATTTGTTTTTAATGAGTATGTGGGCACATAGATGGAGACAAGGACAGCAGCTTTTGAATAGGAAAACAACAGGGGATAAAATGGAGCTCGACGTAGACTATAGGCCCGGTGGGATTCACACATGTGCGCAAACCTACTGACACACACACTCTTTGCTCAAAGAAAGAGCGTTTTTGCAAGTACACACAGAGGAAAACACAGTGCGAACTTGCCTGCGGATGTTCACAAAAGATGCAGTTGTGTTTTCCCACTGCCAAATAAGACCCCACTGGAGTGTCTCAGACGCACACAAACACACACTCTCGACCTCAGCTATCTCCTGGAAAACAAAAATTGCATCGTTCTGTAACTTATTCTTTGATAAACAAGTCAAAGTGTAACAATACTTCCTCTCTGAGCCTGTTTGGTGCATCCGCATTGCAATCGCTGGCCGAAGCCTGTTTCCATCAGTCAACATACAGCTGCACCTGGAGGGTTCAAAGACCCCGCTGCTACATCCACGCTCTGGCCTTATGTTAACGCCTTGACTTGCTCCATCTAACGCACCTTTGAGAGCACGCACCTGGCACAGACTGCATTTTACGCTTAAATAATCAGTTCGTTTGTACTGATTTAGGGCCGAACCGAGGCCAGATGACCTGATCAAGTTTTTGAGGACATGATCTTACTTGCTTTAACTCTGGGTGCACTACTTTTTGCAAAATTTGAGATATTTAGGACATGTAACTAAAAGAAACTACATAGGAAAGAGTTTTTTTTTTAAATTTGAAATCACGTGTGCAATGCATAAAACACAACGCACACCATCATTTGTCTGAAGTTACAATGAGCTAGTTTTACAGTACGTTTGTGAAAGTCTTTACATTGCATCTTTGGAAATGTGTCCTTTCAAACCATGTTAAAAACATAATTGTTTATAAGGATCCACAAAAATATACAGTATTATGCATGCCATGTTGACTTTTGCTTTTGCTTTTGATGTTTCAGTGTTTGAATAAGGTAAATTGTTTTGCAAATTATAAAGAAGAATGTGTTTTAATGTAATGGGACAGATCACTGTAGCTCAGTTTAAAAGACAGAGTCAGTTATTCAATCATCTCTTCCTCTTTACTACTGTAGCAGTCAATAAAGGAACAAATGGATGAATGAATGAATGAATGAATGAATGAATGAAGGGGGTGTTTTACAGTATACATTGAACATTTTATTGAAATGTATGATGTCTCATCTATTCATGTAAAAAACAGGCAAAGAGTCAAGCGAAAATCAGAGCTTAAATGTGCAGAGCATACAAAGGAAACTACTGTAGATCAAACACAGGTGAATTTAAGAAGAAAAAATGGAAACTAGTAGCAGGAAACCAATTAGCCGATTCAATCAAAAGGAGGACTAGAATAAAAACAAATTAGAACATACATAATACCAATGACCTAACCACTGAAAAACATCTATAAACAACTGTGCAACATTTAATGTTTCCTTTCAGGTTGGGAACTCCGAGTTATGTCTGAAAGACATTATGATGACATATTACCCCTCCTTCAGGGAGCAAGAGTAACAGTAGTAACCGAGATGTTACATCTACCTCAGAAAGGTCACTCAATGTCTTATATATTTCAATTATTCATTGTTCGTCAGCTTAGTCCCTTTATTCATCAGGGGTCACCACAGTGAAATGAACTGCCAACTTATCCTGCATGTTTCGCACGGCGGATGCCCTTCCAGCTGTACCCCAGTACTGGGAATCATCCATACACTTTCACATGCACACTTGTACACTACGGCCAATTTAGTTTTTCCAATTCACCTACTGTATAGTGCATGTCTTTGGATTTGTGGGGGAAACCGGAGCACCTGGAGGAAACCCACACAAATATGGGGAGAACATGCAAACTCCACACAGAAATGGCAACTGGCCCAGCCAGGACTCAAACCAGTGACCTTCTTGCTGTGAGGCGACAGTGTTAACCACTGCATCACTGTGTCAACCGACTTATTCATTCATTCATTTTCTTTTTGGCTTAGTCCTTTTATTAATCTGGGGTCACCACAGCGGAATGAACCGCCAACTTATCCAGCATTTGTTTCACGCAGCGGATGCCCTTCCAGCTGCAGCCCATCTCTGGGAAACATCCATACACTCTCATTCACACTCATACACTACGGACAATTTTAGCCAACCCAATTCACCTGTACCACGTCTTTGGACATGTGGGGGAAACCTGGAGGAAACCCACACAACCACGGGGAGAACATGCAAACTCCACACAGAAATGCCAACTGACCCAGCCAAGGCTCGAACCAGCGACCTTCTTGCTGTGAGGCGAACGTGCTACTCACTACGCCACCATTGCGTCTTATATATTTAGTAAATATAATCAATATTTTATCATTTAATAATAACAAAATAAATACATTGTTAATACACAATGACATAACTTAATGTCCTGAACAATTCAGATTTTGGAATTAATCTTATTTTTTTTTCTGTCAAACAAGCTAAATTGAATCTTTAGACACTATTTTCTAAACGTCACGACTATTTGAATGATTATTGGATTTTATTTGACAAATGCCACTTTCTTCTTTCAGTTCTTGACTGGAAAAACTAAAAATCAAGTAGAAGGTCATATTAATGTCTACATGAAAGTGTCTGAATGCATGTATAAGCTTGTCTCGGCATGCAGATTGACTAGATCTCCCATAATAACCTTTAACACTGTCTATATTGAGGAGCGCATACTGTAAACATTGTGAGAGCTATCTATGACATCGTTCGCACTTCTGTCACTGCGCGGCCATCATATGATTCAAAGTCTTGTTGAGTTACTCATGTTTTAAATTAATTCATCAACACATCGGCGACACTGTAAATTCATTATAATCTCAATGTAGATTATACGTTACAGACTCTGCACAGAGAACCCAGTTGTTGGGTCCGACAGGAAAAGGTCAAATTAAAAATATTGTATGGCTGTTTGCCAAGACCTTTCCTTGCGGTGAGGGTCTAGATGGCCTCCGTGCCTCTGGGCTAAATTTACACACTGTACAATTAATTATGGCATGTTTACTTGTGGAAAGAGGAGAGGTTCTGCCGCAGAATCTCAGTACATCATTTTAGCACGTCCCAAGCAGTGGTGTTTTAGTTTAGGGTATGGATTTAATGGGACGGCGATGTGTATTAGACACTATATTATTATACAGACCATTGGTTTTGACCTTGCTTTGCTAGACAAGCTATATTATGTGTTCAACATGACCTTGCACACAAAGCAAGCAATGTTATGAGTTTAGACTAGGCCCTGTAGCAGTTTCTCCAACGCTGTCCAAACAAACGAAGACACACAAGAATGAAACGGTGACCAAAGATGCGAAAAAAGAAAACTATTCCAGTGCAAATCGGTCCGGCAAAAGGGAGTTTTTGGTCTTGGTTGTCATCAAAGGCTTTCACAGTCTTGTCTGAATGTCTCTTGAGGATGCTGAATCTATGGCAGAAGTTCACTCACACTTTATACAGATTTCTTTTCGCTTGGTCGGGACTTGAGAGGTTCAGAAAGTATGATTTATACTGCAACTTTATCTGCAATCCAAGAAGGAACATATCAGAGGGAACGTACATGTACCGCCAAAGAAAGCAATAGCTTTTTTTATGTGAGCTTTGCAGAACTGGCTCAGTGTGTTAACTGTGTAGACCATGGGGAGGAAATACAATTTAAAACAACGTATAAACATACGATTAGATATTTTTGCACAAGTTTTGTTTGTGTTGACTGAGTTACTAAGTTTACGTTAACCAACACAGGCTCATTCTGAAAGCGTAGCCCTATATACATTTCTGAAGGTCGAGAATTATGTAGAGACACTGTAAAAAAATCCGTAATTTTATGATTTTTTCCGGTAGTTGGGGTGCCGAGGAAAAAAAAGGTAAAAAAACAGCCGTTAAATCACAACGGTATATAAAAAATTTTACCAAAAATTTAAATTTAAAGAAATTTCTGTAATATAATATCCATTATTTTACGGTATATTTCTGTAATTTAACTGCCATTATTTTAAGTTTTTTTTTGCCAGAAACTGTACAATTATTATAATACAGAAGTATGTATGGCTGCATTTCGTCTTGAAAACAAACGCTATGTGGTGGTTTGACACCGTTCCTTTTCGTGCTAACCAGCTGACCACTTACCTCCATATGGACAGCTTTTCCAGTGTTACCAGTTTGTCCAGTTAGCTCGCCATGTATGTCGGTGGACTTGAGATGCAGAGAAGAGTTGACCGTGACAATGGGGTTTGAGTGCATTGAAGAACAGTTCAAGAAAGCAGGTAAGCCAAAAAATGAAATAACCAAATAAAAACGGTGAGAATGTGGTAAAATCTGAAAACATGGTCAAAATCTGGGATGCATTTCTTTTTCTAGATTTATTTATTTATTTGTTGGTTGTCAGTTGCTTTTAATCAGTGTTCTTGAAAACACTATTGGTTGGGTTTAGAAAAGAAGGAGGGTGGGTCAATCAATTACTCAGTCAGTCGGTTGATAGTGGGATTTATGTGAGAACAGCTGGGGCGAATGGCACTCGCAAGATAAATTTGGGCATACTGAAAAAGCATACAAAGCAGCCTCTGGTTGATTCGCAAAAACAAAACTGCAAAAAAAAAACCAAAACGTACCTCCAGGGACGTATTTGGTGCTCCCTGGAATTGTATATAGGGCTACACTTTCAGAATGAGCCTGGGTTGACCTTAACAAAACTGGACAAAAAGAGTGGTAACTATTTAAAGGGGCTATACAGTAGATACAGTTCAGTTCAGTAAAATGTTACTAGCAAGACAGGTGGCTATTATGTGAACTGCAACCACCAAAGTTGCAACCACCAAATTGCTTGCATTCGTAAATGCGTAACGTACAGAAAACATGATTCAAAAGTGAAGCTAGATTCACAGTGAAGCTATTTTCCTTGATTGATTAAAAGTAAAGGCTGGAAATAGTTTTGCGTGATATGGTGACAACAATTTAGCTCTTTCTTTTTAATAACAAATGAACTACAAAAATAGCTAAATTCTAATAGTGGTGGGAAAAAAAAGCATGGGTTAAGATGAGATATTGAGTCACAAAAAAAATATTGAGTTCATAAATCGTCAAGCTTTCATAGTAATTAATAATAATAATAATAATAATAATAATAATAATAATAATAATAATAATTATTATTATTATTATTATTATAAAACTTGTGCCAGCAGACTGTTTAAAGAACATTGCAAAAAAAAGCCACGTTGCCACAATGGAGTAGGACCAAGAGGATTACACTTTGGGAATAAAGCTAACACTAATTGTTTTGTACAAGTTAACATAGCAGTTTTGATGGATTAAGAGGGATTACAAGACTGTTTGTCTTCCAGTAGTTATTTAAATGCAAAGCAAAACTGCGAATATGTCTTGTAATGGCATTTTTGAGCCTGCCATTATGAAACGGATTCTTATATAACATCAAAGCATCGCATTATTTAATTAATCTACTTAATTTTCAGTTTAACCAACTGCATTTAAAAGTGAATCATCAAAAAGGGGGTTGCTTAAATGTATGGGATGGTAAATGCAGTGGATTTTATAGATTGACTAGAGTCAGAGAGAGAGAGAGAGAGACTGGAGATGTTTGCAGCCGGAAGATGAGAGGCCGAGGAGGGTGGTGAGGAGAGGCCCGAGGGGGGGAGGGTTGGCGCCATGATACAAACTCATTTTGAAACATCAGAACTTCTTTTCTTAAGTCAGCATTTCAAATCAGAGCGTGTCCGTACTCATTTAATGCACCGTTTTGCAAAGTGATAAATTTCCGAATTCGACATACATCCTTTTGGCTCTAGATAGTGAGCACAGCGCAAGGAAGAGAGAAGCGAGGAGGATTTAAGAGCATTTCGCAGTGTCAAACATCTAAACCCACGGGGATCCACGGCACAATTAGACCAGGGTGAAGGGGGGGAAAAAGAGAAGAGGATCTTAAGAGGAACAGCCTCATTTCTCGTTTACAGTAACGCGGTTATCTGTCGCGGGTGATCCGTTTAAACGGTTCGTTTGCAGGGATAAAAGCCGTATGGAGGAAATAAACTTAGTTCTGGCTTAATCTCCAAATCCTTGGTGGTCATGGAAGATGATCCCAATTTGCTTCTGAGCAGCACTGTCAGATCTCACAATAATAAATAATTTAAGACTTTAAGCACCAATTATGTTTGATTAATGTTGAAGCATTTGGACCGTGCTCCGCGGCTGGCTGATACGTGAGTTTTCTTGATCAGTTGTTGCACCTGATGAAGTCTGTAGCCCACGCTGAGGGAGAAAGACTTTAATCCTTTTTACGTTTTCCTGTATCGCTGAACAATCGTGACATTAGGTGATTAGTAAATATACCTCATTTTCTTATATCGAACTTCTCATTAGAATTTGTTGGTTAGACCTTTTCCTGAAATGTAGGTCATTGAAATCGAAACTTTTCCCGCCAGTACACCCACAACTGTCTGTATATTATTCATTTTCATGCCCTAGTGCTTTTTCAGACCTACTTGACTTTTTCTCTTCAATGGAAGACAAAAGGGTGACATTTCTGGCCTGGTGTTTTATATGATACATCAAGTCCAAGGCTTTAAAGATTTCATTTGAGATTTCAAAAAGTACACAAAAGCATTATAAAAGTGTCATAGTGTGGTGTGTACATAATTTAATTCAATTCAATTCATTTCAAGTTTTTTTTGTATAGAGCTTTTCACAATAATTATTGTTTCAAAGCAGTTTACCAAAAGGTGCACATTATTGCATTACAATCACAATCAGACAAGTGTATCTACCATAACTTAATATCTACCATAACTTTATTAGTTACTTATTCGTAACTAATAGCTTTTAACAGTTACATTTATTATACATAAACATAGTTTTCCTGCAGTTATATAGTACACATTCATTCATTCATTTTCTTTTCGGTTTAGTTCCTTTATTCATCAGGGTTCGCCACAACGGAATGAACCGCCAACTTATCCAGCATATGTTTTACGCAGTGGATGCCCTTCCAGCTGCAACCCATCACTAGGAAACATCCATACACTCTCATTCACACACATACAACAATTTAGCTTACCCAATTCAACTATAGCGCATGTCTTTAGACTTGTGGGGGAAACCGGAGCACCCGGAGGAAACGTGAACATGGGGAGAACATGCAAACTCCATTCAGAAAAGCCAACTGACCGAGCCGAGGTTCGAACCAGCAACCTTCTTGCTGTGAGGCGATCATGCTACCCACTGCACCACTGTGACACCCCTATATACATCAGAATTATTAAACCTCCTGAATTATTAGCCCACCTGTTTATTTTCCCCCACCTGGAATTTCCCCCAATTTCTGTTTAAGAGAGAGAATATTTTTTTTCAACCCATTTCTAAACATAATAGTTTTAATAACTAATTTCTAATAACTGATTTATTTTATCTTTGCCATGATGGCAGTAAATAATATTTTACTAGATATTTTTCAAGACACTAGTATTCAGCTGAGATTCAAAGGCTTAACTAAGTTAATTAGGTTAACTATGCAGGTTAGGCTAATTAGGCAAGACACTGTATAATAAATATTTATTTAAAACTGCTTTTATTCTAGCCGAAAAATAATAATAATAATAATAATAATAAGACAAATAAAAATATTATCAGACATACTGTGAAAACTTCCCTGCACATAATTTGGGAAATATTTCAAAAAGAAAGAAAGAAAAAAATCAAAGGGGTTTTATTAATTCTAAATTACAACTGTATATATGCTGCTTGTTCAAACTACTTATTTAAAATAAGCTGAATCAACACAATTCTTGAAGTTTTTTTTTTTGGCAACTTAATTGTTTATGTTAAATTCACTTAAATTTGTTGGTTTGAGTTGGAACAATAAGAAGGAATCGTGTGGAACCCAGCATTTTTTTACATTGTAGTTGATATCTGTGCTATAAAAATTCAGTGTTTCACGCAACTCATTCATGTTGTCCCAACATAAATCGATTAAGTTAACTTAAGTTAACAAATTTAAGAGGATTAAACATAAAACTTGATGTTGTCCCAAAAAAAATCGCACAAATTGTGTTGTTTTAGCCCATTTCATATAAATAGTTTAATGTGTATAAAAGTGTATAATGACTTGTGAAGCCAGACAAACAAAAGGAAGGTGAATAAATACTGTCATAGACTTTTGTTTTTGGATGAACTAATAGAGGCAAATTATGAAAACAAAAAGTTATTACTCTAAATCATTTTTAAATCGCTGTTTAGCAAATGTAATCTCTAAAGGATACTTTAAAGAACAATCTTCTGAATTTTTGCTTTAGTAAAAAAAAAAAAAAAACAATTGAAATTTTGTTCATATATGGTCTGGGTAGTTGGCCATTATGCATTTTACAGCCGGTCACTTTTGGGATTCACCGTGTCAAACTCAACAGGTTTTCCCAGGTGACTCCATTATGGCCTGGCAAGAGAATGGCCAAACTGTCCCTCATGGGTTTTCTGATTATGTCCTATGGGGCGCTGAAATTCTAAAACTGTCAGCAGCATGGGAATCTGACATCACTGAGATCTAATCAAAATAAATTGATGGTGGGGCAAGGGCATTTTGGCTTCTGTTCTTGTTTGCACATGATCAGGTAAAGCAGAAATTGCATCTGTCTCATGCTATGATTTTCATCGTTCATATGAGATCTGTGATGCATAGAATGACAGCGATGCAATCAAGAGCTCTTCACTTATCATTTCATGACATTTTATCCACAGCCCTCTGCTCAGCAGAACAAACAAACAGGAACACATGGAGATAAAGCCGCTCGGCAACAGCACATTGTGGTTTTGTTTATTTTTCCAGCATGTGTTTGTCTTCTCCACAGCCTCGTGTTGATCTTTTGTTTATGTCCAAATGTGCCTCAGATGACTGTGATGAAGCTAGTTTTCCTCAGTGCTAGAATGAAGTGCACCTTTCAGTGGTGATTATTCACTGTTTCACAGTTAGAATTAATTAATCCACAGAAGAGGAAGAAGAAAAAAATTTAATTATTAGTTTTGGCATTTCTATCTAATCCTGATTGATGGCTAGAAAATGAAGCTTGATTGCACATTGATGACTAATTCTGTCTATTCTGTTTTTTTAAAACTTGTTTTTCAGACAAACATGTTTTTCTTTTCAGCTAGAAACCCAAGAGAAAGACTTTCTGACAGCTCATATTAGATCTAGTTAACCTGGTGTGAAAGGGTAATTTCGTCAAAATGCATGTCTTTAAGAATCAAGTCATCAATGTCGAAGCGCAAAGTGCAAAATTACAGAAGAGAAATGAAATCAAAATGGTCGACTTCTTTTGGCAGGCAGTAATGTTTACCTTGAAGAGCCCCTGTTGCTGTCGAATGTGCAGTATAATCCAGTACCCACTGGAATTCAGCGCTCAATACCTGTATTCAAGCAAGAACAAGTCACATGGTACCGGCATGGTTAGTTGTGTGCATGCCGGAGCTCCAGGAGACAGCTACTATCTTGTGTTGACTTCTGGAGAGGCCGGGACTCTACATTTAGCGTTTCAGTATGACCACCAGCATGCTGTTGGTGAACTTAGTTGAACCCTAAACCAATCAGAAATATAGTTTTCCATGTATACTTTACAGCATGATCAAGTTTTAGTTTGAAGTTTTTGCCAAACATTGTTTTTAAGTGAGAACATAAAACTTGGATAGGTTCTGGCAATTTATTTACATGACAGTTAGGGATCTGAAAAGTGAACTGTCTTAAATGGGTTTCTGAATGCACGATTTTAAAAACCACATTGTCTCTGTCTCTGATTTTATAATGTTGTTGTTGTTTAAACATATTCTTATTCAATCAAAGTGAAGTTTCATAAATTAATTTCGAGAGGAGCATGTGATATGATTGAGCACGACTGGCCGCTCATCTGTAATCAGTAATAATCCAATCATAGCGATCCTATCATTCATTGATTCATTCATTTTCATGTGGGCTTAGTCCCTTTACTAATCCGGGGTCGCCACAGCGGAATGAACCACCCACTTATCCAGCATTTGTTCTGCACAGCGGATGCCCTTCCAGCTGCAACCCATCTCTGGGAAACATCCATACATTCTCATTCACATTCATACACAACGGACAATTTAGCTTACCTAATTCACCTGTACCAAATGTCTTTGGACTGTGGGGTAAACCGGAGCACCCGGAGGAAACCCACACGAACACGGGGAGAACATGCAAACTCCACACAGAAATGCCAACTGACCCAGCCGAGGATCGAACCAGCGACCTTCTTGCTGTGAGGCGACAGTTTACATTGTAAATCCTAGGTTACATTGTAAATCCTAGTTTACAATAAATAGAACGTTTTTTTCCCTAATGCTCTATCTTTGTTTTGGAAGAATCCCCCCTTCCACCCCATCTCCTCCTTTTCCTCCCTTTTTTAAGGGGAGCTCTTGAGGCCTACCTGATCTCGGATCTCCTTATATGCTTATTTACCAAGCGGGAGCCTTGTGCTCAAGTATCTCCGAGCTCAGGGTTCTCTCCCTGGGACAATTCATTTCAATTCACCTTTATTTGTATAGCGCTTTTACAATGTAGATTGTGCCAAAGCAGCTTCAAATTGAAGGTTTTAGTAAATTGAAACAGTGTCAGTCTAGTCTTTAGTGGACAGCATGCCAAACTTGTTATAAACGCTAAGCATTTCTAAGTGGGAACTCTTTAATGTATTTTTATGGTTATATGTGATCCTGGACAGCAAAATCAATTCTTATATTACACAGGTGTAGTGACAATGGCCAAAAATACATTGTATGGGTCCTAATCGTTTTTTAATGTCAAAAAATCATTAAAATATTAAATAAAGACCATGTTCCATGGCTGTATTTTGTAAATTTGCTACCATAGATATATCAAATGTGGTAATAGCAATGTGCATTGACAATAACTTAACAATAACTTAGCTTAAAGGTGTTTTTCTCAGTATTTTATTTTTTTTGAACAGCCAGAATGCAGATTTTCAAATAGTTATATAATAATTGTAGAATAGTTATAAGTGATTTACATCATATAAATGTTTTGTGTTCCAGGGTCATGTATAGAGATATTATCTGAATGTAATCAGATCTGGATCTTAAAGATAACCTTAAGCACTTTGATGTAAATGCTTAATATTGACCCTGTGTCTGTAGATGGAATCATCTTGACAATAATCTTCCTGTTTAGTGTGCTTTCATTTTCCTCGCAGTGTTTGTCTTTTGATTCAATCAGAATTAAAAATAACAAATCTAAAAACCTGCTTTCTGATTACATAACTAATTTTCTTTCTCTTCAAAGCAAACTCCTCTCCGGCGATACAGCAAATCTAAGGATGTAAATTCAGCGTGTTCTTTCAATCCAAGAGCCGAGTCGTGTCACTTCAAAGAACATAAACCACATGCACATTTTCTAGAGGACAGAAAGAACTAGGGTGTATGAGTCTCCAGAGACGGTTAAGTCGCAGTGACTCTCTCTCAATTCACAGCAGCCGGTCTGAGAAAAGAAAAATGCTCTCCGACGTTTTTCGCCGCCTTAAAGATGTCTCCAAAGTTAACGTAGCATATAATTCCACCACTCCCCTTTTTCTCTCTCTTTCCCCGCGGCTCTGCGGAGAAAATAAGCATATTATCAAATTCTGCTCTCAAACGGCATAATTTCTTGGTTGCGTGAAATGGCTGTCTCTTCAGGGAATCCTTGGCCTAATGCTGACTGGCAGCCTCGCTAGCTTGGTGGCACAGATGAGAACCGAGCCAATGGGCTGGCAATACGGCGACTGTCTGCTGCCCTCTGTGATCTACACCAAACTCAACTAAGGTTTCCACCAATTAAGGGCAGAGGGCCGACTTTTCTTACCAAAATGGGCTTTGAGGATAAACACTGAGCCTTTCAAAAAGGGTTCCCTTTCAGATGTCCTTTGAAGGACACAAGGCATATGGGAAATTATAGGGGTTTGTTGACGGGCTGCTTGGCAATTACGAAACTTCATCAGCTTGTCCAAGAAAGACAGACAAAACTCAAGGGGAAAAAGAGACCCAGAGTCCTCGCAATTCCAATGCAAAAAGCTGAGCGCTTGAAACACACAATTCTTTGTACCACCACATATTACTGTATGTCCCTCCTATTTCCTCTCCTGAAAACTCGGACATGTGCCCCTTTTGCTCCTTGTAGTCTACGGGATGTACCTATTTGTCATTCCCTCTAATAATTGAGGGAGTTTCAATTCAGTCCTCCTGACAGCAGAGCAAGTTAGAGCTAAAATGATCAGGGAGGCAAAGCAAACACATTAACTCACATTTCAGAGGAGGAGGGACCCAGAACAAACTGTCATTGTCCTCCATTACTACATTCAAAATGAGCCCCCGGAGTCCCTCGTAAGTAAAAGGGCATTAGCTATATGAGGGGACAATTCATTTTCGCTACAAAAACACAGCTACTGTTTTTAGATGGCACGATTTTCTGCTCTGACGACGGTCCTCCTATTTTTAAGGACGGCTTGAGCAGGATGCCTCATGTTGTTTGCTGCTTTTGGCGAGCTTCTAAAACTGGATGCCCGTTCACAACACTCTGATCACTTCATGAGTGATAAAAACAAGGTTGTTCCAACAGGTTCAGAATCAATTTTCTGAATCTCCACTTTGCCGAAATGAAGTGTTCTCCCTTAAACAAACAAGTTGTGTTGTCTATTTCGGTCGCCGTTTTATGGGCATGATATTGTTTGAGCTGTGAAAGGCATTGTGGTCGGTCGGAGGCAGCCTCCTCTCCATCATCATCATTAGGGCCGTGGAGCAGGGCTTTGGGATAATGAGAAAGCAGAAGAGGGTGGTGGCAGAGGGTTTGGCGGCCACTGTACGGTAGCTTTGGCATCCACGGTCTGACAGCATTTTTTAGATGGTGGGTTGAGTATAATTTGACGTCCTTGTGTATAAGTACACCATATTGTTTGGGAATTAAGTGCAGCGTCTAGGCCTGTAATTACACGTTCACAATAACTGGTATTCACCGAGGCTGGAAATAGCTTGAAGGGTTCCGGTCTGTGCTCCGATGCCGGCGAACTTCATAGGAACGGGCTGAGTCTCCTCTCAAATGTCACACAGTTCTTATTTTAGAAACAAAGAGTTGTCTTTTAGTGCTTACAGATCTGGCCGGGCAGACGTTCATTGTTCAACGGCTTCCTGTTTAACAGAGTCACATAGTGTTCTGCATGGTAGACACCAAAGGAAGACAGAAGGGACAAATAAGGGGCGCAGTAGTGTAGGGCAAAATTCAGAACTGCAAAACTGAAAATTGAGATTTTAATTGAAACTGAATTGACCACACCCAACGGGAAATGTAATTAGATCCATCTATCTATCTGTCTATCTATCCATCTATCTATCTATCTATCTATCTATCTATCTATCTATCTATCTATC
>CAIGQQ010038283.1:4017065-4035016 GCA_903798035.1 Danio albolineatus
TAAACCGCTGTAGTTAAAAGACCATACCTTACAAGACTAACAATATTTTAAATGTTGATTTAACTTATTTTAATAAGTTAGTCAGGTTTCAACTAATTGTTTAAGCTATACAAAGTTTAATATAATATTGTTAGTCTTGTAAGGTATGGTCTTTTAACTACAGCGGTTTAAACTGTTATCAGTATCAGTATGATGGGTCATCAGTATGATGGTGAAAAACTGTACATTCTAGTCAAACCATCCTTCTGCAATCTAAGGGAAATAATGGCAGTGTTAATAGCTTAAAATGTGGGAGAGCGCTGAATGGTAATGTGTTGCAATATAGAGCAATTAAGTGTTGATGTTAAATCAAAAGTAATTCACAAATACTTGAAAATTAGATGATTTAATGACAGTAATTTTCTGTGGTTACAACTGAATTAGTAACAAATAACTGCATAAAATGATAAAATGTAAAAATGATAAAAACGTGATATTAATTGTGCCCAGCTTAAATGTAAATGAAAGTTAACGGAGAGAGACAGAGCAGGAGAGCGCAGAGCAAGAAAAGAGCCGAGCAAGAAAAGAGCCAGAGAAGAGTTTAACATCTATTTTGTATCTTTCTTGACCATGTGATCAAAGCCCAAATGCTGAGACATTCAATCTGACCAATCAACATGTGACCACATCGTAAAACCCCCAAAGTCCACACACCTGGCCCTGATCTTATCAGTATCTGCCTTTGGAATTTGTGTGAGACTTCTTTGGTGAAAAAAGACATGTTTTGCCATATAAACAAATGCATATGATAATTTTCATGTCTACTATCTGTTTGATTGATGTATGTTGAGATGACTAGAACCGTTAATTTCATTCAACTTAAAAACTTAAGTCAGAAATATATATATTTTTTCACTGTGCATGTTTAGTACAATCAGGGAGAAATCATTAATATTTTGTCTCTGTGTTATTTTGGCTTATATTTTAAGTGGATAAATTACAAGAAATAATTAACAAATGTTCAAATAAAAAAGTAAAAGAATTAACAAGGCTTAAAAGATCTAATTTATACTAATTATCTGTAATAACTGTGTACTAACATTTAAATAAATCATTTGATGCAATATGATTACTGTGTTTGTGCAAGTTTTTTTTAATTAATTATTTTTTTTTTAAATTGTGCTTATTTAGAAATATATCTGTCGGTAATTACATCTGTAATTAGTTTTTGCAATTAGATCTATAATCACACCTGTGATTACACCCATCATTAAATCTACACGTACTACTAAACTCAATTATTTCCACCTCAATAGCATGAAAAATGTTTATAATACAATATGAACATCAATTTGTGTTGTATATAAACACAAGATAGTTAATGACACCTAATGTAACGGGGCTTTTTATCCTTGAACATAAAGAGCTAATATCATATCATCTAATATCATATAATTAATAGTGTATACAATATTTGCTCATTATTTAAAGTACTGACTGTCCTACAGCTTTTAAAACAACTGCTTTTATTTGCTCATTGTTCATTAACATACTAGTTTAAAATACGGTTTAACATATAGCCTGAGAAATGTCTTTAATCATAACTAATTGTATGTAATTTTACAGTATTAAGAAGTACGACAATGCTCTGTTACAGTTACAGTAGTCAACATTTTAAGTAGATCAAAACCTTTCATCAAAGTTGTCCTACAGCTGTTGAACAACACCCATTCAGGACAATTTTGAACTTTTATTGATACACCAACATTTTGACTACTATATATAAAACATCTTCATATTTTAAATAATAATTACACAAATTTCAAATAACTGACTTATGATCAATTTGCCTAATATGCATTGCTTTATTATTTAATTTTTAAGAATATAAATAAAAAAGCATGCCACTAACATATCTTTGCAATTCATTTTGAATGTATCGAATGTACCTCTTTTTTAATTAGCGATGCTCGAGCAATAACAGAAAATCATTAATACTTTTTAAAATTACATAAAAGACAGACATAATTGATTCACAATCACCACATTTCCATCCACATTAAATAATATCAATACAACATATACTGTATACATAAATAAAATAACATTAAATTAACAAATAAAATATGCGATAAAGCAAAATACGTAGCAGGGGAGTTGAAGTTCTCAAAATATGAAACCAAAATCCTCTAATGATGAATATAATTATGTTTCTTTTTGGGTTTTCATCTCTCTTAATGTCTTCAAATATATCACAAATTCTACTTTTATGAAATGTTTTGAAATGTTAAATGTTTAGTGCAGTGCATTTTGTTGTACATTAATTAAGCATTGATTAACTTTTTTTCATTTTGAGCATTTTAAACTCTAGATGGTGGATAATAAAGCCCAGAGTGTCTTCTTTCCAAAGATACACGAACTGTGAATGTAGACCAAATCATTCAGCATCTGTTAATGTTTTAGTTTGGGATGGTACGTTTTCAGAAAATGCCTGTGACGGTGAGGGAAAGGAGGACACCGATATAGTCTCGGAAAACATTTTACAGAGATCTCATTTTGCATGATATTTTAATCAAATTTGAATTATAAACTCATGAAACACTTGGCTTTCATGTCATATTTATTCTAGGACATTACATTAATGTTTTCCCGTGTTTGTATATGGAAATCAAATATTGAACACAATACATTTTTTTTCCTCATGATTTCATAATGTATAACTTTTTATATTTTTGAGCATGACATTGCCCCTTTTAGCGCATTAAATCCCAAAGTGTCTTCTTTCCAATAATACCTAGTTTGTGTTTGTAGCTTACTGGAGACAGGAACTATTATGTAAAATTAGGTAGGTGTAAATCCCCAAAAGTGAGTGCTGGCTAACAGGTAAACACCACTAGTATTAGGGGCATTTATGCATATAAAATTTTTAATAATAACAACTAATTATTCATGATATAAGATATCTTTTTATCCTTATAAATTATATTAATCCTGTATAGAATTAAGCCAAACTTAATAATTTCCCATGAGAAGATAGGTCTCACAGATATTTTCTGTTGAATCCAAACTAATACTTCATCCCAAAATGTTTGTTTTGTTTGGAAAAACAAGTGTTCAGTTATTTCAATATCTAAATGAAAAAACTGACATATATGCGAGTCATCAATATTAAATTTTAACCTTAGAAATTCTTTTACAGGTTAAGTGTGATTCATAATTTTAAAGTGCACTTCTTAACATTTAGGATTAACAGGATATGAAGAATGTACCTCATATACCGTAAGTTCTACTGCAGCTACTGCCTTAGCACGAACAAAAGAGTCATTGAGAAAAATCCCCCATCTCTCATTCTGACATAAACAGACAGCGGTGTATATGTGGCCGTATACTGGACGCACTCTGCCAGCTCTGTTGGCGAGACAGACCTCGCCATATTCCTTAAGAGACTACTACAGTTGTCTCTGCTGCAAAACGTCTAATATATTGTGCACCTGGCAAGCAAAAAATAGTTTTATTTTGTAGGTTGCAAAGTGACAATTTTCTCTCTCTCTCTCTTTTCCATTTTTAAGGTTAGTACTGCCAGATAATTTTTGTTGTTTCAGCCTTTTTATCCGTGTTTGACTTCTGCTGTGAATTTGTCTCCACCGCTATGCATGAAAAAGGCTGAGTGTGCAGTGCTTAAAGTCCAAAAACAAACGCAGGAATGTTTAATTTCGTTCATTATATAAAAAATAAAACTCTCTGGACATGGTCAGTTTTAGCTGGAGATATAATAAGTTTACAGTTTTATCGGATGGCAGCTTTAATGAGAGTAGGCATCTGAGGAGATGTTCTTAATCAAAACTGATGAGGCTTTGGGGCACACGCACGCCTTCATAACACACACAGAGAGAGAAACTGGAATCATTTTTACAATAACCTTTATGTCCTCTTGTCACAAATCATTAAAAGCAAATGAGTAGAAAATGCAGCAACAATTATAAAGATTGCAAAAAATAAAGAAATAAAATAAATAAAAAAATAAAAAACAGGGAAACTTTCTTCTTTCTTTTATGGATTACGTTTCTGGTTACATCAAAGCAATTGTGAAAAGATAAACAATTAACCATTGGACTGGGAATATGTTCATAAATAATGTATTTATTTTCCCCTCCCTTTCTCTTAGAAAATAAGTTCTGAAATGAGTAACCTTATATAGATCTAAAAGTTTCCATGCTGTGAATTGACACACAAGATATTAGCCTTTCCCCTAAAGGCCACCAGAAGAAAAGAAAAAGGAATAGCAATGACATCCGTGCCTACCCAAACAGACAGACAATTAGCGCGGAGAGGAGACTGCGCAGCAAACACTGGAAATGTATAATCATCAAATTATTGGCAAACGCTTTCAGATATGGAATTAAAGGGAAACTTCAAAAACAAGATCCTACTCACAGATTTTCTTTCTTGTCCCTTTTATTTGGTTTTCATCTTTAATGAAATATAGAAGCAATGTAAATAAATGTGTGTTCGTATATAAAAAATATGGATCATTTTGAAAACTGACCAAACTATAAATATCTTATTCTAACATTAGTTTAAATAACAACAACATACTATTCATTCATTCAATTTCCTTCAGCTTAGTCGCATTGTTTATCAGGGGTCGCCACAGTGGAATGACCCGCCAACTTATCCAGCGTATATTTTACACAGCGGATGCTTTCCAACTGCAACCCAGTACTGGGAAACACCCATACACACTCATTCACACACGTACACTTCGGCCAATTTAGTTTATTCAATTCACCTAGCGCATGTCTTTGGACTGTGGGTGAAACCAGAGTATCCGGACGAAACCCACGCAAACATGGGCAGAACATGCCAACTCCACACAGAAATGCAAACTGACTCTGAGCTGAGACTCGAACCTGCAAACTTCTTGCTGTGAGGCAACAGTACTAACCACTGAGCCACCCATGCCACCCAATTCACCTATACCGCATGTCTTTGGACTTGTGGGGGAAACTGGAGCACCCGGAGGAAACCCCCGCAACCACGGGGAGAACATGCAAACTCCACACAGAAATGCCCACTGACCCAGCCGAGGCTCGAACCAGCGACCTTCTTGCGGTGAGGCGATCGTGCTACCCACTAGGCCACCGTGGTGCCCACATATTAACATATTGCAAATAATTTAACATTGAATTGTTTAAATATATCTTGTTGAAAATGTGTAAAACCTAGTGTTTTATAGAAGAGTGGCAAGTGTACATATTTTAATTAATACACAGTTATAATTAATTAGTATGTTGGTGCCGCATTGTGATTAAGTATATTAAAATATGCATATGCTTATTCTAAATATTCCTGGAAATTGAATGACTTCATTCAAACTAAAATACATTTGAGTGGGTCTCTTGTGTAAATCACAGTAAACTACTAAGTAAACAAATAATAATGAATACAAAATCAAAATAAATTATATTAAACTAAAATGGGGAAGGCGGCACAGTGGCTCAGTGGTTAGCACTGTCGCCTCACAGCAAGAAGGTCACTGGTTCAAGCCCCAGCTTAGCCAGTTGGCCATATTGTGTGGAGTATGCATGTTCTCCACGTGTTCGCATTGGTTTAATCTGAGTGGTCCTGTTTACCCACAGTTCGAAGCGATGCGCTATAGGTCAACTGCATAAATTAACCCCTTAGCGTTCCTGTAAAATTGGCTTAAATGCCTAAAAAAATGCATACCCAAAGTAAACTACATGCTATTTTTGAACCATTTTTAGAATAAGCATGGTTTTGGTCTCTGTTGAAAGGTGACACACTGAGGTTTATTCCTTAATAGTCAGAATGACTGTAAATGTTATTGGTATTGAGTAATTAAACTTAAGACATACTGAAAAAAATAATAATAATAAATTGGCCTAAAATGTTTTATCTTAATTAAATTGGCTCTAGTGTACACTATGTGTATGAATGAGTGTTTCCCAGAGCTGCGTGAGGGCATCCGCTGCGTAAAACATATGCTGAATGAGTTGACGGTTCATTCTGCTGTGGCGACCCCTAATAAAATAAAGGGACTAAGGTGAAGGAAAATGTATGAATGAATGATTTAATTAATAGAATGGAAAGAAAAAACTGTTTTGATGCCTGGAAACAATTTTCATATTTTATATAATAATAATATTATTAATGATAATAATAATTTAGAACTTTTTTGCATGGCGGTTCATTCCACTGTGGCGACCTCAGATTAATAAAGGGACTAAGCCGAAAAGAAAATGAATGAATAAATGAATGAATGAATGGATGAATGAATTAACCTTTTTGCATTTGTCAAAGTAATGTCTTTGTTTTGTGGTGATCAGTACTTTTTTTTTTCTGGATGGCTGTAATAACTTCATACCTTTAGGTTAACCAGTGGTGTATTGGAGGTGGCTGCAGCAATATTACTTTACAGCAGAGAGACCTGGGTGGTCCGTAAGGCTGTATACTGTACACTGGTTGGTTCCCTTTTCCCTTTCAGTTCTGCGAGGCTAGAGAGGTCTTCTCCATCTCCATCTCTCACTCTCTCTGATGAGTCAGCCCATTCTCCCGGCCGGCCTGTTTGTTTGGGATTTGTGGTCTCAGCCAAAAAAAAAAGCTACAGAAGTAATAGAAAAAAAAGGCAGGAGGTTAGAAATAAAGAGAAAATGTTGTTCAATATTTGGACGTCTTCTGACTGTCTGCTTAAATATTGCCCCGTGGCTGTCGGGATGGAGTGAGAAACAAGGGTTTCAGTAAGACTGACAATGAGATCTCTGTGGCGTCGAGGCAGGCTGTTTATCTGTCTGTCTGCTGGTTTATCGGACTGTCAAATTATCCTTCTCTGCAAACATCTTCCCGCTCCGTGAACGTAAATAACATATGCCGCTCCAGTCACGTGACTCTCGAACTGGAGGTTAACAGGGTTACTTAATGAGATGAGATGTTTTTGACCCTTTCTTTAAATACAGGAGACAGCATGCGATTCCTTTGCATTATTCATAAAGGCGAAGGAGAAGAGAGAAAAAAAGAAGTGTTTTCTGCACATACAGACTAGATAATGTCAAAAATACGTATGTGTGAACCGGGTGTGACAATTTTATTTTGATTATACAGAACTGGAGTAGTAGGAAATGCACGAGACACGGTGACAGAGATATATTGCAGTTGAACAGACTTATAACAGCTGCACATCAAAGCTCTGAGTGGGGTTTGAACCGCTGCATTTCAAGCAGAGAAAAACCGCCGGCCTGCCAAGACCAACAGGGTGGGCTGCTTTTTTCAATGCAGTGGCTCTCTTGAACATAAGGATACAAACCGATTCAAGTTTCGACGTTTGACTGAGGCTACTGTTTATAAACCAAATTACTCCAGCTTGGGCTGGGAATCATAGGACGCCTCGGTTGAAAATTTCAACTGCATGCAGCGAACAACTTCCAAAGACGTGATTCATAAACGCTTGAAGTGTCAAATGCGATTTTAGGTCATCTGCGACATAAACCAGTGTTACAGCATTCTCCTTCACCTCGCGAAATAAATCCCGGCCACATCATAAATATTTCACATAGGCATCTGAAGGAATCTGCGACATAACGCATCCTGAAAGGTCTTTACGGTGATTAAAAGATTTGGCGAAAGGCTTTGGCCAGAATAAATTATTTTTATACTCGCCGCAATGAAGTCGTAGTCGGCTTTGTGTGCGTTGGGTGGAGGCCAGAGCATAAAATTCCCTCCATTTAGCCACAGAAATGGTTGCTAAGGAGTTGGTGTATTGACCAAACAACTCATTCACTCTCTGCCATTCAGTTATGGACTGTGGGCTCGAATTGTCACAACCGTGTTATTCATTGCCCCTGACATGCTCTGTAAGAATATATAAGTTTAAAACTTGACAAGTGTAAACAGACACCCTTCGTGCGACCCGTTCCAGTCACTTAAAAGGAGAAGAAGAGAAAAAAAAAGACTTTCCACTGGGCTCGTTTGTCTGCAGTTTCTCTCACTTTGGTTCATGGCGCGTGACGCACAGATGATCTGCTGTGTAACTGCGCACATACGAGCTCAACTAACAGGTTCTCTACATTAATGACTTCATCTGCATACGGCTCTTTGATGTTCTGACTGCTCTTATTAGAATATGAAAGCAGTTCATATGAGAAACAGCTCTGGATTCTGTCTTTACTGTGCGTGAATCCTTTGTGGCTTAAATGAGGTGTTTACATGTGAAATGGCTTCACGAGTGCATAATCAGAATGGCATTGTACAGCATTATAATCAGCATTATAAACAATAAATCAAGCACTTGAGTAAAATACAGAGATCCAGATAAGATATCAATGATGTAATAGTATGAAGTGTTCCTTTGCAAATTTACTTAAGACAAAGTACAAACATTTAATTACATTTAATAACGTTTAATTATATATGAATAACCATTATGATAGTTCATTAAAACTTAAGCATGACAATGCGTGAACATTGATTTGTTCTATGTTAACATTATTTTGTAAAAAACAAAAAATAAATAAAACTACATAGATACATACAAAAATACATAAACAAATATGGATATGTATACTTTCAAGCAAAATTATGGGCATACACAGCTTGTCCTGGTCTTGGCGGTATAGATCTGCTACACTGCTGCTGCTGCCTCTGCTTTGATTATTATAGCAGAGCAAGTACCAAGCCTTGCTACTGCCAGTAAACAAACATGTAGTCTGAGAATATTAGTAACAAACTGCTGCTGCAAACACAATATGTAACCCCCAAACAAGGCATCAGAATATGAAGACAAAACAAGCCACAGAAGTTGAATGAAATAAACAAAGGAAATAGCTCCCAAAATAAGCATATCTATTGCCAAAAATATTTTTTATTTCTTTTTTGTAACCAACCAGGTTTTTGGAACCACACGTTTTCTATCTATTTGCACCTTGGCTACCTTGCCAACCAGTTTAATGTAACTTAACACTAATGGACTAGACTATGTATGAGCCTTGGCTACTTTGCTGACTGGCTTAACACTAGTGAACCAGACTATGTGTACCTGTGCTACCTTGCCAACTGGCTTAACTGTAGTGAACACGACTGTGTATACCTGGGCTACCCCGACAGCTGGCTTAAAACTAGTGAACTAGACTATGTGTACCTGGGTTTCCTTGCTGAATGGCTTAAAACTAGTGAAGTTGTCTATGTGATCCTGGGCTAGCTTTCCAACTGGCTTAACACTCGTGAACTTGACTATGTGTACCTGGGCTACTTTTACGGCTGGTTTAATACTAGTGAACTAGACTATTTATACCTGGGCTACCTTGATGACTGGCTTAATACTGGTGAACTAGACTATGTTTACCTGGGTTATCTTTCTGAATGGCTTAAAACTAGTGAAGTTGTCTGTGTTCCTGGGCTAGCTTTCCAAGTGGCTTAACACTAGTGAACTTGACTTTGTGTACCTGGCCTACTTTTCCATCTGGCTTAATACTAGTGAACTAGACTATGTATACCTGGGCTGCCTTGATGGCTGGCTTAATACTAGTGAACTAGACTATGTTTACCTGGGTTACCTTTCTGAATGGCTTAAAACTAGTGAAGTTGTCTATGTGTTCCTGGGCTAGCTTTCCAAGTGGCTTAACACTAGTGAACTTGACTATGTGTACCTGGGCTACTTTTCCATCTGGCTTAATACTAGTGAACTAGACTTTGTGTACCTGGGTTACCTTGCTAAATGGCTTAAAACTAGTGAACTTGTCTATGTGTTCCTGGGCTAGCTTTCAAACTGGCTTAACACTAATGAACTTGACTATGTGTACCTGGGCTACTCTTCTGACTGGCTTTACACTAGTGAACTAGATTATATGTCAGCTTTGGCTACCTTGCTGATCGGCTTTACACTAGAGAACTAGACAATGTGAGCTTGGGCTACCTTGATAAACCAGTTTAGCATTAAAACTGCACACAATGTATTGCTAGCATAAAACAACACTGGTTGGGAAGCAAGCTCATCGGCTGCTGAGGCAACAGCAACCAATGACCTGCACCATGTAGTTACATAGGACATAGGAGCAGATTAGGTGTGACCTATCAACCTGCGTGCATATAGAGTTTCTTGACATAACTTTGTATTTCACAAACAATTACCAGTTATGATGCAAATATGTTTTCCAGTTATCATAAGAGATGCTAAAGTTCAGCATTACTTTTCCCCATTATTTACATTTCTGGCCACAAGCATACGAGTGTAACCGATTTTCTATTTTTGATCAGATTTAAGTCTTTGTTAACTCAGTGAACTGTTAATTGGACACTCACTCTAACTGGAACATTTCAATCAGTGAGTTGTTAAATGTAGACTCACTCTGAGCAGAACATTTCAATCAGTGAGTTGTTGATTTGTGCACAGATGGTATCAGATCAATCTATTTCACAAATTAATTGTTTAGTACGATTCATGAATTAGTAGAACAGGTTAGGATTCAGGATTCCTCCATGTGCTGGGGAAACCGCAGCACCCAGAAGAAACCCACGCCAACATGGTGAGAACATGCAAACTCCACACAGAAATGCCAAGTGACCCAGCCGAGGCTCGAACCAGCGACCTTCTTGCTGTAAGGCGATTGTGCTCCTCTTTGTGCCATCGTGACACCCAAGATTCAGATTTTTGTTTACAATTATTCGGGTGCTGATATCTCCAATCCAAAATAATGTTTAACTGCACTACAGTTTTTAATTATAATGAAGTAAAAATGGGGGCAACACGGTGGCGCAGTAGGTAGTGCTGTTGCCTCACAGCAAGAAGGTCACTGGTTCGAGCCTCAGTTGGGTCAGTTGGCATTTCTGTGTGGAGTTTGCATGTTCTACCCGTGTTCACGTGGGTTTCCTCCAGGTGCTCCGGTTTCCCCCACAAGTCCAAAGACATGCAGTACAGGTGAATTGGGTAAGCTAAATTGTCCATAGTGTATGTGTGTGTATGAGAATGTGTGGATGTTTCCCAGAGATGGGTTGCGGCTGGAAGGGCATCCGCTGTGTAAAAAACAAATGCTGGATAAGTTGGCGGTTGATTCCGCTGCGTCCCCAGATTAATAAAGGGACTAAGCCGACAAGAAAATGAATGAATGAATGAAGTAAAAATGACAATAATTTGCTTTGGAATGTAGTCCTAAAAATGGTAAAAGTGTCCTAAAATAAATGTATTCAAAGTACAGATACTTAAAAATATATTTCATTTACTTAGCTGAGTAAGTAGGTTCATTGTAACACTGACAAAGGGCTAAATATTTGAGTTTAATTCTACAGTTAGCCTTAAAAAAAGTAGAAAAGGGAAGCCCATTTCAGCGTGTTCCACTGTAAATTTCCATTCAGGGCCTGTTCAGATGACACATTAGGCTCTAATGTTTAGCTGGGCAGTGTCATACGAGCTCAGCCTCCTCTTTCAGGCTATTTTTCCCCACCTCATCTGAGGACACAAACAAAGAATTGCCTCAGACAGGAAATTTCCTTCATTTCGATTAAAAGAAAAAATGAGTTCGTTTTAAGAAGGAAAGAAGAGGAAGGAAAAAGAGCTACAGTGAAAGTCATAGCCACCCAGGATTTTGGAAGACTCGCAAGGACCACATGAGGGACCAACATCCGACCACTTCACACAGGCGCTACGGGACGTGTAGACACACCTCTGTGTGGAGTAAATACACTCGTGCCTGATCCCTCATCTGGCTCCACAGCCAAAGACAAGAGGTTAAGTCATTCCTGTGCATGTGAGATTGGTCTTTTATCTGCATCGGTACAGTGGTTTTCATTAACATAATTTATGTTCTAAGGGAAAGCTAATAGAGAAGTTAAACATAGCTTGTAAAAGAGATGCATACTGTATTTTCTTCCAATAAGCTGATATTTTTAGACTCATTTTGGCCAATAGTTGTTGCCGATATCCTTTGGATTCTGTGTTTTGGAAAGTGTTTCAGGTTTGCCTTTTTATTCCCTATTAGCAGCAGCTTCTGACTATTAAATAAAATTAGACTTGTCATATATCACCAGTTAATGCCAGAAATTATAAAACATAAGTAAACACAAGTAACGTTTTGTATTATTATTATTATTATTATTATTATTATTATTATTATTATTATTATTATTATTATTATTATTATTATTATTATTATAAGTAGTTGTAGTTGTAGTAGTAGTAGAAGTTGTATTAGTAGTAGTAAAAGTAGTGGTATTTGTGTACTACCTGAATAATTCAAATGTCTTATGGGCACTTGTATGTAGATGGAAGCTCGCTGGGAGTGATTTTGTGCCCTATTAACAGAACATATACTGAAGCTGTGTGCGACTGATGGTTTTCACATAATTCAAATCTCCATTTGGAGACAAATACTGCATCTTAAACTGCCCACCACCCAGTGGCATAGTGGGTAGCACGATCACCTCACAGCAAGAAGGTCGCTGGTTCGAGCCTCGGCTGGGTCAGTTGGCATTTCTGTCTGGAGTTTGCATGTTCTCCCCGTGGTCGTGTGGGTTTCCTCCGGGTGCTCCGGTTTCCCCCACAAGTCCAAAGACATGTGGTATAGGTGAATTGGGTAGGCTAAATATGCTGGATAAGTTGGCCGTTCTGTCCACTGTGACCCCAGATTAATGAAGGGACTAAGCCGAAAAGAAAACGAATGAATAAACTGCCCACTAAATCAAGCATTCAGCCTACTATTTGTGAAGAAAAAGTACAATATAGGCTACATACTTTTGAGTTTGTAACAGAGTATGCAAGCTTTGAGACACACTACCAACGTCCCATTACGGTAAAATTAATCGCCTTGTCACATCATCCACATTTCTTGTCCTACTGTTTTGGAGATGCTCCACTTTATTATTATTCTAATTATGAATTCAGAGGTTAATGAGCAAACACATATTTATAAAGTTTTGCATTGTTGTTGAAGATTAAATATAAAGGGGAACATAAACTTTCCATTAAGTTGAATATTAATGAACAGCAATCATTCACTTAACCAAATTAATTTCACTTAACCATAAGCCATGTTTGGATTTTTTTAACCTGTGTTTTTAGTTCTATTCATGTCCAAAGCATGGGACAATGTGGGCAATATCTGCAATTAAAGCATGCATAGATCTACACTTCAAATTTCTAATGGAAATAAAAGACCATCCGTGTAACTTTTGAATATACTAATATCAATATAGTGAAATGGGACATACTAAATCTATTACTGAATGCTGTTTGGGTGAAATGGATGAACTAATAAACAAACTGTATGCACTGAAATCAGTATTTGAACTTTATATAAAATCATCTACCAAAAACCTGTGCAGTGAAAATACTTTAATTGGCTTATTACATGATGCTGGTGCGAGATTTTTGAATGAGGATGAAACTGGGCTACACACCAGAGATAACATGAAGCAGCACTATGTAGGCTTTCAACCTCAAAATATAGTCACAATTATATCAGTGGCGCAACATCTTTTGGCTAGATTAATTCTTACACTCATTGGTGTATTCGCTGAAAGAGAACTGGCTGCCGTCTGATGATATTTGTTGAACATAGTAGTATGTTCATGTATGTAGTAGTAAGCACAGACTATTTCACCTTGTCAGCGGACATGTGTCAGGTTAGGCTGTTTTTGTCTGGTTAATTACAAATGCAATTGAGTTGTAGTTACCATGGGGTGTTGCAACAATTATACCATATTGTTGATGCAAATTATGTTCAAGGAGGAGTCAAAAGTATAGTGTTGCCTTAAGATTTTGGAGAGAAAAAGTGCATATACTGGATGACAATTAGTCTTTCTAGTGAGCCTATGTGAGCGTGTGTTTGCATATGCTCTATAAAATGGAATCGTCAAATATGAGTAAATAAATAAAAAATGGCTAAAGTGTCCTTGTACACTCAAAACTGTATTCTTGAAAGAAAAAGAAAAAAGATTGTACAACACAATAGAGAGTAATACAAATAGCCTACATTTTTGAGTGAACTATTCCTTTAAGAAGACTTTACTAGGTCACATTTAAAACTCTTTGATTGACTTATAGTGATAGAAATATTCCTAACAGTGCATATATATGTGTCCGGTTTGTATGTGTGTTTTAGGGGAAGCTGGAAATATGAGGAGCTGAAAGCTTGTGCACATACAGTAGGTATGTGTGTGTGTGTGTGTGTTTGTGTCTGTCTATCGTTCCTGTGTTTGCTTGCAGAGATGCAGGCCTGCATCTATGTAAACGTGTATGGGTGTGTATGTGTGTACGTGTGTTGAAAAGCTACGCGTCCAGAGCGGAGCTCCAGCGTGCCTTACACATGCCAAAGAAAACTGTGGTCGGAAGAGGCCGCTAATAGAGCATGATGCACGTCACCTGAAACTAAAATCATCGGCAACCGAGAAACCACAGCAGGCAGGCATCTCCCTGGCTCCACTATTAAAGTCTTTCAGAGCCTCCTGGGATCAGCCCCTTTGCCCAACCCCAGACCCTCATTTCCCTGCCGCCCCAAACGAGAGCCTCCATTAGCCTCCACTGTTTCCGCTCGCGTGTCTGGCCTGCTCACGCTGAGATGGACAAGTGAGCTGCATGAGCTGTTAACAAGCATGCAAACCCTCCTCAAACCTCTGTCTGATGCTATTCATCGACATAATGGGGAACCAGCGAAAAGTCACCTCATGCCATACCAGAAACTAGTATGAATCAGAAAATAAAATCATTCGAATGGATATGTCAAGGGCAAAATGGTGGCTCAGTGGTTAGCACTGTTACAGCAAGGTCACTGATTCGAGTCCTGGCTGAGCCAGTTGGCATTTCTGTGTGGAGTTTGCATGTTCTCCCAGTGTTCGTGTGGGATTGACCTGGGTGCTTCTATTTCCCCACAGTTCAACATGCGGTAGAGGTGAAGTAAATAAATTAAATTGGCCATAGTGTGTGTGAATAAGTATGTTTGTATGTTTCCCAGTACTGGGTTGCAGCTGAAAAACACGCGTAAACCGGATTGCGAAAAACATATGCTGGATAAGCTGGCGGTTCATTCCGCTGTGGCGACCCCTGATGAATAAAGGTACTAAGTTGAAAGAAAATGAATGAATGAATACATCAATAGTTCTGATGCAAAAGCCTTTAAGGCTCTGTTCGAAACAGGTAATAAGATGCATTTTTATCAATCCTATCACAAGTGGACAACTAAGACACATCACCATTCACACCTGGAATTTAAATGTAGCTCTTTTATCCACTTTTGACCACTTCTCCAATGAGGGACTGTCTGTGGGCAGGTGTTAGATTGCTCTTTAACACCCTTTACAATATCTAAAATTGTATTATTGTATTAAAAAAAAAAAAAAAGATTATTAATAGTAGCCTACCAGAACAATAAAAATGCTTTATAAATACGTTACTTTATGCATTGACTTATGGATTTATAGAAAATTGATTGAATTCAACTCATATTAGAGACATACTAGACACTTTATCCTGTTTTACAGTTGCAACATGTATTTATGTTGTTGTTTTTGTAGAATTTGATTAACAAATATTTTAGTACATCGAAAGTAATTCAATATGGTACCTTTAAGTAAAAACTATTATGAAAATAATTGCGCAAAAATGCAGATCACATAATTTATTTTATTTTTTATCAATTCCTGCCTTGACACTTGAATCTGTTTTATAGTTTTGATATGTATATATGCTGATGTTATTATACAATTTATTTAACAAATGTTTTAAAAGATCAAAAGTAATTCAGTTAGGTGATTAAAAACATTATTCATTCATTCATTCATTTTCTTATCAGTTTAGTCTCTTTATTAATCCCGGGTCGCCACAGCGGAATGAACCACCAACTTATTCAGCATTTGTTTTACGCAGCGGATGCCCTTTCAGCCGAAACCCATCTCTGGGAAACATCCATACTACCCAATTCACCTGTACCGCATATCTTTGGACTGCGGGGGAAAACGGAGCACCCGGAGGAAACTCACGTCAACACGGGGAGAACATGCAAACTCCACACAGAAATGCCAACTGACCCAGCCGAGGCTCGAACCAGCGACCTTCTTGCTGTGAGGCGACAGCACTACCTACCGCATCACTGTGTCGCCGGAAAACATTATGCAAAGTATAAAATAAATTGATCACGCAAAAATACATGCGAATGAGGCTTAAACTCACTGTTTTGAATAGAATAAAATATTTAAAAGGATAAAAAAAGGACAAAAATGTATCCTAAGACTAAACACTTGTTCACAGGCTCTGCATGAGATTTGTTTGAAGATAATGAAGAAGCCATATTTTTAAAAAGTCCTTCATGGTTGCAAAAGAAAAAAAATAATAATAATTAGGCTGTTGAAAGTTCTATGCATTTATGCATTCTTTTTTACCTCTAATACAAAACCTAAGATTACCAACGGCCTCTCAAGCCACTTGGTTTATAATTGAGCAAGGCTTATGAATGAGCTAGGTGGAGAGAATGGATTCGCACAGTTTGAACAATCTGATCAAATGCATTTTCAGCTACCTCTGGAAGTGGTCTAAAGTGAACAAGCTCAAAACATTTCACATCCCACTTGCACCTGTACTTGGCTTTGTCCACTTGTGATCAGATCGACTGAAAAACTTACAGTAAGTGCGATCCTAGCCTACAGTAAGTGACATCTGGCATTTCTTCTAAGATGGCTATTTTATGAGCCTCATGTGTGTATGTTCAGCTTTATCACTTTAAAGGCAAATTATTGAACTGCACTGATTACTGAATTACAGCACTGATTATTTCAGACGGCAATTAGAGATTTTTGCATCTGAACTCTGCTGTTGATATCACAAACAACTGATACCTACAATTTGACAATTCCTCTTAAATATTCAAAGGCATGAAATAGTTTTTATTATTTTTTATTTCATGATGATAAGATATCGTTCATTCATTCATTCATTCATTCATGCTTGCTGCATATATATTTGAATAAAAAAAATAACAACATTTTAATAGGAACACAATCTACCGTATAAATTGGTATAAAATGGAATTAAATGGCATAAATATGCCAGAGTACTTGGCAGTCATTGCTAAAGCAAGGACCAAGCCGAAGAATAGTGGGTGTAGTTTGTTAACTAAAACAACTAGATACGAAGTGACACAACATTAAAAACTTTATCTGATGGATTTCATCACTCAGAAAAGAAGATATTTTAAAGAAGGTATCATGAACAAACTTTTAAAACCTAAGAAATACCCTTAATTGTTACGTTCAATGCCATTGAGCTTTAAAGATTTTGCATTCTATAGCAAACAGTACGTGTGTAACATTTGTTTTTTAAATAAAAAGTCTTTAAATGTAAACAACTTATAAAAAAAACATCCCATAATGTAAATAAGTTGTCAATGAATAATAATATGTCAATAACTTAATTTTGACAAAAAATTCAGATAGAACCTTACAATTCTAAGGTGGCGATATGTATGGTTATGAAATGAGATTTAGCTTTTTGTTCTGCTACACTGTTAACGTTTTTTTGTAAATTACACAGTATTTTACTGTAATTTAAACCAAATTTGACTGTAGGACAGTTATACAGTATGTTACTGTATTTTAAAGTTATATTGTGAAAATGACTGTATATTTTACAGTAGATATATGCAATACTGTAAATACATATACAGGAAGATAAATGGTGTTGTAAATTTAAATACAGTAATTTTGCTGTAACTGATTTACAGTAAGTTACTGGTGAGCTGCTGTAGATTCTACAGGAAATGTTGTCAACAGTGTTTGCTGCATTTATGTGATAAAAAAATAAAATAAAATAAAATAAAAATAAATAAATAAAATAAAATAAAAAATAAACACAGTAGCCCATGCATGATCTAAAACATCCAGTTACAGTTTGATTCTCAACATTACAAACTTTTATCTGATGCTTCTTATGATTTTAGGAGGATAACGTTGCATATATATATATATATATATATATTTGA
>CAIGQQ010038283.1:4040016-4077662 GCA_903798035.1 Danio albolineatus
TATATATATATATATATACAGTATGTCACAAAAGTGAGTACACCCCTCACATTTCTGCAAATATTTATTTATATCTTTTCATAGGACAACACTGCAGAAATGACTCTTTGACACAATGAAAAGGAGTCAGTGTAAAGTTAGTTTAGCAGTGTAAATTTAGTGTCCCCTCAAAATAACTAAAAATACAGCCAATAATAGCTGAACACCTGGCAACAAAAGTGAGCACACCCCTAAGTGAAAATGTACAAATTGAGCACAATTAGACATTTTCCTTCCCCTGTGGCATGTGACTCATTAGTTTTACACTGTCTCAGGTGTTTCCAGATAGCAGGCGAGTTAAATTTGGTATAAAAGCTCTTCCGCTCTCTCAACCTGGCCACTGAAATTTCAACATGGCATCTCATGACAAACAACTCTCAGAAGACCTGAAAAAACAAATTGTTACTTTGCATAAAGCCTAGGCTATAAGAAGATAGCCAACACTCTGAAACTGTGCTGCAGCCAAGGCCATTCAATGCTTTAAGAGGACAGGTTCTTCTCAGAACACGCCTCGCCATGGTCAGCCAAGGAAGCTGAGTGCACGTTCTGAGCGTCACATCCAAAGATTGTCAGATTAACAGACGGATAAGTGCTTCCAGCATTGCTTCAGGTATTGAAGGGATGGGGGGTCAGCCTGTCAGTGCTCAGACCGTACGCTGCACACTGCTCCAAATTGGTCTGCATGGTTGTCCTCGAAGGAAGCCTCTTCTAAAGACGATGCACAAGAAAGCTCGCAAACAATTTGCCGCAGACATTCAAACTAAGGACCAGGATTACTGGTATCATGTCCTGTGGTCTGATGAGACCAAGATAAACCTATTTGGTTCAGATAGTGTCAAGCGTGTGTGGTGGCAACCAGGTGAGGAGTACAAAGACAAGTGTGTCTTGTCTATCATTAAACATGGTGGTGGGAGTGTCATCATGTGGGACTGCATGAGTGCTGCTGGCATTGGGAAGCTACAATTCAATGAGGGAAACATGAATTCTAACATGTACTGTGACATACTAAAGCAGAGCATAATCCCCTTCTTCCGGAAACAGGGCCATAAAGCAGTGTTTCAGCATGATAATGACCCCAAATACACCTCACTGGTTTGCTAAAGGGGCTCCGGGTAAAGATGATGGACTGGTCAAGCATGTCTCCAGACCTAAACCCCTTAAAACACCTCTGGGGCATCCTGAAAAGGAAGGTAGAGGAGCACAAGGTGTCAAATGTTCACCACCTAGGTGATGTTGTGATGGAGGAGTGGAAGAGGATTCCAGTGGCAACCTGTGAAGCTCTGGCCAACTCCGTGTCCAAGAGATTAAAAGTCGTGCTGGAAAATGATGGTGGCCACACAAAATTTTAACTTTTCAATTTTTTTCTAAGGGGTGCACTCACTTTTGTTGCCAGGGGTTCAGCTATTATTGGCTGTATTTTTAGTTGTTTTGAGTGGACACTAAATTTACACTGCTAAACTAACTTTACACTGACTCCTCTTCATTGTGTCAAAGAGTCGTTTCTGCAGTGTTGTCCAATGAAAAGATATAAATAAATATTTGCAGAAATGTGAGGGGTGTACTCACTTTTGTGACATACTGTATATATATATATATATATATATATATATATATATATATATATACATACATATGTTATATATGTAAAACTAATACCCATGACTTATCCAGGTTTTCCATGACCGTATGAACCCTGTACATCTTGTTGTAAAACATTACAGTATGCAATGAATCAACTGTATTCTAATATTTGTGTATAATGGTTTGTTATCTATCATGAACCAACAGTGTTGGGAGTAACGCGTTATAAAAGTAATGTATTACAGTAATGTATTACATTTTCCTGTAACGCAGTAGTGTAAGGCATTACTAATGCATATTCAGTAATATTTTACTCGGTACATGTTCAGTAATGCGTGCGTTACAACAAACTTTTCGCCCGCAAGAGATTAACAAATAAAAATAGCGCAGTTCTATTTCCTGTTCGTGGTTAGTGCATATATGCGCGGCGTGTGTTGTCATTCATCTCCCTCTGCTACGGGGACTTTTTTACTTTGAACGCGGAATGATTTCCGACTCTGAGCTCGAGGTCCGAGGCGATTGGCTCAGCCCGGTGCGCAGTAATCTTAAACCCACAGCGGAAAAGCGGCAAATTGATTCGCGAGATGGACGTAAGTACATATGGTGTTATTTTTACCGACAAACGTATTCATGTAATACGAGCGAGCGAACGCGCGCCGGTTTCTAATCGCGTGCACTCAAAACACGGCTGCTTACGTGCGGATGATGTGCTCTCGCTCCGTCAGATGATGCAGACTCACAATTTGTGCCTTGTGTTTCCTCCTCTTTTTGTGCGTTTGCTCTCCAGAGATTATATCATCTTATATTATATATCCAGATATATTTCTACACTATTTACCTACAGGTTGAGGTAAATTCTAAAAAATAAATTCTAGTGTTTTTGAGTGTTAGGTATACTGCCTATGTTTTAGGCTAGTGGACTTTCAACTTGTTAATAAATGCTTCAGCATACTGTAGTATTAGCAATAGTGAACTGATAAAATGAAATACAAAGTGGAGTTTTACTACAGTAAAGTGTGGTGAATTGTAGAATAATATACACTATAATATTGTAAGAAAAAAACTACAGCACTGGGTAATTTGTTTATATTTCACTTGTTGTGTTACCATAGCAACTATAGTATTACCACAACAGATTCATTGAAGTACTTTACTATAGTAATGTTCAAAACACTGTACATGCCAATAGATGTGTTCAGGGGCCCTGTAGAATAGCTTTTCCTCAAAATGAAGAGGACAACAGGGAAAATGATCTCCAATATCTCATCAACAATGTGAAAGACAACATTTTATTTATTTTAAGAGTAAATAGTACAGCAGGCTATAAAACCTTATCAAGTTTTTCCTATATTCTATTAGTAAAATTTCTGCTTTTGTTATATTTTTATTTAAATGTTTTTATTTGATTAGTATGGTGCACCTTTTTTTAAAATAAAATGTATTCTTTGCACTCAACATCTATTCTCTGTGTCATTAATTGTTGGAAACTGGAAATATCTCATCATAAAACACACAGCCAAAAATGTTTTGGTTTGTTATATAAAAAATGTATATGTAAGTCTATTTTAGTATTTTGGTTATTAATAATAGTGGACCAATATAAATCATATCAAAAAGCACAAAAGGAAGAAGGAACACAAGACACACATTGTGAGTCTGCATATAATCTCACTGAGCGAGCAGTGTACTGAGAGCACGCAACAAAATGTATGCATGAGCAGTGCATATTTGAGAGAGCGTGAGGAAATTTGCGCGCAAGCAGCGTATATTTGAGAGCTCGCAAGCAGTTTTGTCCACAAACAGGAAATCGGTGCACAGGCATTATATTGAGAAAGCTACTGTATGTTCATCACGCTCACTTTGTGCAGGACAGTTTTGTGTTGTGAGCCACTTAAATTTAAAGTGAATAAAATAATGGCAACAATAAGAAAAAAAAAAATCTGCATCTTGTCATGGCATTGGAGTTTACATATAGTCCTGTAGTGTCTAATCTGAATATAGTCAAGCTATTCAGAGATATTGCCAGATGATCACTTTACCTCTACCATACTTTTAACAGACTTAGATCATTTGTGATTCTGGCTTCCATCCTTTCTTGCATTGTCTTGTGCCTTCACATTGCCAATTATATACTGTTAGTAGCCTGGATAGGTCACACTCATTCTGCTACATCATATCGCTTTCTACTGGATGTAAAATGCTCTGCAGTACGTTTTGTCATTCTACAATGTTAAGTTCTAATTCTGTAGTTATTTTGGTGAAAGTAACTAAAAAAGTAATATGTAGTCATGTAACATATTACAATTTTGGGACAGTAATATTGTAAGGTAAGGGATTACATTTAAATAACAGTAACAAGTAATCTGTAATGTATTACAGCTTTGAAGTAACTTGCACAACACTGTAAACCAAATTGAGTAACCATAAAGTTAATTACAGCAGTATTACAAATGTTCTTAAGCAAAGAAGACTAAAAAAATGACAAGGCAGCATGTAATAACTTTAGTTAATAAACCACTAACAAATTTGATATAATAATTAATATATATCATTAGTTAATATGTTTTTAAACAGCTATGAGATAAACAGCTTGTAAATATTTAAAACCGGTTGCTTGTTTCCCCTAAATTTGGGTCAAATTTGGACAAACCCAACAGTTGTGTAAGAAATAACCCATAATTTTATGTTTACTAATGACCTTGATATATTGAATAATGACTACAACCCATTAGGTAACAGAAAATTTTAATTGCTTACAAATGTAATTGAAATGTATGAGCATGCAAAAATCTTCATGAATTTTAAGGTAGTTTATAATCAAATATATCCACATAGGTACATTTACAAATGTTAAAAATGTTAGTACTATGTCAGTAATGTTTAAACTAATTGTATATTAATCATTTATTAACCTTATGGAAACTGTACTTTTAGCAACAACGTTTGTGACCAAATTGTGAGCAATACATATAAAAAAAAAAAACAAAAAAAAAAAAACAACCGATCACAAATTATAATGGATGTAAAGCAGGGGTGTCCAAACTCGGTCCTGGAGGGCCAGTGTCCTGTAGAGTTTAGCTCTAACTTGCTTCAAAACACCTGCCAGGAAGTTTCTAGTATATTTAGTAAGAGGTTGATTAGCTGTTTCAGGTGTGTTTGATTAGGGTAGAAGCTAAACTCGTGAATATACTGGCCCTCCAGGACCAAGTTTGGACAGCCCTGATTTAAAGTATCAATATTATACAAGTAAAGACAGTACTTTTTAATAATTGCTGACATTTTAAAATGTGAGTTCAATATTTTGCATCTAATCTAAATAGGTTATATGGTAAAATTTTAGAATAATGGTCCATTAGTCAATGTATTTACTAACGTTACCTACTGTAAGTATGAATAATATTGTAAAGCATTTATTAATCATAATTCAACTTCAATATTAACTAATGCATTATTAAAATCCAAAGTTGTGCTTGTTAACATTACTTAACGCACAGTAAGCTAACATCAACTAACATGATTTGAGGATATATATGATTTATATATAGATGTTGTTTTGTATATCAGCACTCTTGGAAGAGGACTTTAATGACAGTTTTCAGTTAAGTTTCAGATTTAAAGGGCACCTATTTTACCTCTTTTATAAGATTTAAGATAAGTCTTTTGTGTCTCCAGAATGTGTCTGTAAAGTTTCAACTCAAAACACCAATCAGATTATTTATTATACCTTTCAGAATTTGAACACAATGTAGCTGTTTTGTTGCCTGTGCCTTTAATGCTAGTTCTCCTGCCCACCGTTCCCACGTGCCTGTCACAGTCTCCGCCTTGGCTGCATCAGATAAACAGTACAGTGACAGACATGAGGAAAGAAGATCTCATGTAACGTTTGTTAGAAATACTACAGTAAGAACTTTCCCAATGATTATTTGATGTATTTGTTGTGGAGTTGCAACAATGAGTCACACACAATGTCCTTACAAATTTCACGCATGCAGCGGACACACACACAGTGTGCCAGTTTAACTTTGCACTGTTTTTGCACAGCAACTGTGACAGGATACACATTACTATCCACTGCTTTAAGGATATTCGTTATGTTGATGTACAAAATAAACCTGATTTAACTGCTACAAACCAGGATTGAAGCATGATAAAGCAAAACAAAACAAAGCAAAGCAAAGCAAAGTAAAGTAAATTAAAGTAAAGTAGTGATAAAGACGGTACAATTGCTGTAATTCATTACAAACCTGCACTGTTTTATTAAGTTTTGAACTTGTAAAACTCATACTTGATCACATTTGATGATGACTGATGATCACAGAGAGCTGAACAGATCTTTTAATCCCAGTTGTTTGTGCATGTCCTGTCTTTTGGAGATGATTATACGCAATACTACGGAGACATGTTAATATGTGGCTGTCAATCAATTCGCTGGGCGGGGAAACCACACGCCTACGTCACGTTACAGTTGGCCCCAAAATGGGAGTGATTTGCATCCTATTTTAATGTTAGGAATTGGTTAGGTTTATTGTCATTATATCACCCCAATATGACTGTGCAAAAAATGACAGCTCAGAAAAGATGACTTTCATCACTGGTGCCGTTTAAGTTTAACTTTTGTACAAGTGTGTACAATTGTAACTCATGATGTTAATATGCTAACAATAATAATAATAATAATGGTGATGATGATGATGATGATGATGATGATGATGATAATAATTAATAATAATAATAAAATCAATTAGTCAGAAAAATAAGCAAACAAACTTAGCTATTCAGCTTGCTACAGATGGAAAACACTCCCAGTCTTATGGAGGACATTTACATTAGAGGCTCTGATCTAAAACATCATCCACTGAAATGTCTTGCGTTCCTTCACTAGTCTTGTGATGTTTGGCACACACACATACACACACACACACACGCACACGCACATACACACACATCACTTCAGTCTGCTGACAGCTTGTGGGTGGGAGAGGAGACGACTAGTGTCAATAGTGTCCATTAAAAAGGACCACACAGGCCAACGGCCGGCCATGATGGATGATTATCTCAAAGTGTGACAGGTGCTGGGATGGTGGGGGAGCACAACCTTTCTCTGTCAGCTCCTCTCTTTCTCTCTCCATGTGTGTGAGAGAGAGAGAAAGAGAGAGAAAGAGCGTTTGAGAGTTTGTCCCTTCTTCTGTCAGCAAACCACTTTTTGTGAGTGTATGAGGCTTTATCCTTCTCTCTTCCACTGTCTGCCAGCTTCTTTTGCATTTATCTGTGTATGTGATTGTTTGCGACCCCCCTCCCCCCTCCCCTCCTCTCCATCCACACCAACATTTCTGCCTCAAGCTCCCTGTTTCCTATCACCTGCTTCTTCCTTTAAGGTTTCGGTCATCCCGTTTCTCTTCGTCAAGATCCCCCCGGCCCCCTCCCTGTTGTCCTGCTATCTCTCTGTGCTGTATTGACACTTGGGAGATAACTCTACATGGCTAATGAGGCTGTGTAAGGGTCTTTCTGCCTGCACTCTGTCTCCTAACTGTCCAATCTCGCTGTCACCGTGGGTGAGAGTGGCCTATCTGAACCATTACAAGCCTTCCTGGATATCTATCTGCTTCCTGAGTCACCACACACACACACACACACACACACACACACACACACACAAACACACACACACACACACACACACACACACACACACATATAGGAGAGAATGCACAACCTCCCAAATGCTCAAGCATATAGGGGTTTTCTGTGTGTCTTTGGATGTTTGCATAGTTTTTAAGGAGTCAGACTCATTTTTTTTCCTGCTAGTGCAAAGAAAGTTTTAAGAAAAACTCAGTACAGTAGATAGACAGCAAAGTTAAAAATATAAGATCATTTTATGACAATCAAAAGCATTTATGGCAATTATATTGATAACACTCCACCTTGAAAGTGCATTCACAATCATTTTGAGATACTGAACTTTAAAGTTTTCCGTAAAGCAAAAAATAAAAATAATGATGAATGGGGCACATTTGTGATTTATAATGACAAAAACGATTGACAAAGTGCTTAAATGGATTTAAAAACATAAAATGTTAATGTAAATAAGGATTTTATCAACCCAGGCTCATTCTGAAAATGTACCCCTATATACATTTCTGGAGAGGGCTTTTTGCAGTTTTTTGTTTTCTTGAATCCACCAGAGGCTGCAATTTCTCTCGTGAGTGCCGTTTGTGCCTGCTGTTTCTCATGTAAATCTACCAGAGGCCGCTGTTGACTTACTGACTGACTGACCAACCGACTGATCACCCCCCTCTCCCTCCCTAAAACCAACCAATAACATTTTAAAAAGCACAGATTGACCCACCTGCCCACTTCCGCTCTGCATCTCAAGTCCGCTGTCATGCGTGTGGAGCTACCAGACAAACTGGTAACAGCGGAAAAGCCATCCATACGGTGGTAAGTGGTCAGCTGGTAAGCGTAAAAATGAGGCATGATACCACCTCATAGTGTTTGTTTTAAAAATTAAATGCTGCCATACGTAGCTCTGGCTACATAATTTGCGATATCAAGAAATGTATATACGGCAACATTTTTTAGAATGAGCCTATGTTGGATATTATGGTGGCTGAGGTGCACATAGGCTACAGCTCTGCATAAGAAGTTGAACAAGAAATGGTCATGCCAAACTACGTCTGGTTTCGCTGGAGTATTTTCCTTTACTGTTATCAATTGGTGAAGTTTTGTTCCTCGCCACTGTCGCCACTGACTTGCTTGGTTTGGGACTGGTGGAGCTGCACATCGATAGACTCAGACTCACTTTCAGCAGTGAAAATTAAACCAAACTGAACTGAATTAAACTGAAGTTCAACTTTGAAAACTGGACTGACAGTTTCAATTCACTAGAACTTCTATGGTAAGCTGCTTTGACACAATCTACATTGTAGAAGCGCCATATAAACAAACATGAATTGAATTGAATTGAACATATAGAAAAACATGTTCATCAGGGTACCAACTGATGGTGGGAAAGCAGTTGGAGGAGGAGGAGGCAGAGGTGCAGTAGGAGAACCAATGGTCTCAGTGAAAGGAAGGATCCGGAAACCAAGGTTGAGCCAAAGACAACAGCAACCCATTCAGAGATGAGGACCCTGAAGGTCACGGTGGAACTGGAGTGACAGAGGACAAAGGTGGTGCCAGAGGGATGGACGCACCTGACAGATCTCGATAGAACGGAGGGACTAGGCAAAGTCTGAGGATGTGAAGGGTGGACAAGATCATACCAAGGCAAAATCAGGGGAATGAGGGAGCATAGTGGAAACCACCAAAACCAGTGACTGAGGGACAGCTGTGGAGAGGAGGGAGCTAGGGATTATGATGGAGCCACTGGGTTGATGGACCAAGGTGGAGTCTGAGGCCCCGTTTACACTAGTGCGTTTTCGTTTTAAAACGCTTAAGTTCCTGCGTATCCTTTCCTTATTCGTCAAGCGCACATGGCTATAACGTCACCGGCAGACGGCAGACCAGTCTTCACTGTAAACACTGTATTTTCGATAGCCATGGATGTTTTATATTAATTTGTTACTTAAAGTAACAACTCAACCTCGTCATCTGTCCACAAAAAGACCTCTCTTGCTTTCTTTACCATCGCGTTCATCGTTCAACCAGCGTTTGTTGACTAACAATAACCAAATGCCGAGCGAGACACGTGCTTCCTGTTTATACTTGAACGCGCATGCCCAGAGTGCGCGAATGGTGCGCGAATGGTCACGTGGTATACGTTTCTGGTGGAGGGAGGTCTGTTGAGAGACTGTAGTGTGGACGCGGATCGTTTTCATGCTAAAACACAGTTTTTAAACTAAAACGTACTAGTGTAAACGGGGCCCGAGACTTTTAGACAGCAGGCAAAGACAAGGGATCTTACAACCATAATGCCAATGAAGACTGTTAGACCTGCAGTGAACCCACTGCACAGATTGGCTGCCAGGTGACAGGAGAAGGAGTTAGAAAGAGGAGGCCGGAGTCGACAGGAGGTTGTGTATTTAAAGTTTTTTTCAAGGCAGAGTTCATAAATAACACTTTTGGACCCTTCTGGAAATAGTGATGGAATAGTGGGGTTACACAATCCACAAGACTGTTAGGTTCACACCTCCTCTACCTTCAACAGCCCCAGATATTCAACCAACTCACCTTCTTGTGTTGCAGTAGGTTGAGCTCTACTCAGCACAGTCGATGGCTTTGGCTTGCTCCTTCAGGATGGGCATTGAAGCTGGCTCACAGACCTGGACTGATGTCATGGACAGAAATCTATCGCTCCATGTGGTAATGGCTCATCAGTCATGGCAGGCTCTGGGTCTGGCCAGCAGTGGTGGGCCATCAGTAGTAAGATGGTAGGACGGGTGTTGAGTCTGGAATGGAATGGAGATTCTCGTCCAAAATGGCAGGGACTGAAAATTCATTTCTCACTAGTGTCCACACCACAAAGGGGGTAACGTTTGTTCAACAACTCTGCTCATAGGACGACACTGTATGCAATAGCGAGGATAGAGTCATAGAATGCACAGAGGACATCATTCGGATAGAGCTTTGAAAGACTTTGAATCTCTACAATGAAAAAAACCCTATTATAATCGGAAAGGTGAGAGCGGCCATGAACTACTGAAACACTGGAATTTAAATACACAGATGAGCATCAACACAGGTAAAACTAGGGAAATGTTAATAACAGGTGGGAAGGAGAACAAAAGGAATCACATAACACAACACATGGGACACAGAATTTGAAGTCAAAGGTTAATCCTGACAGTGATGAGTTGCATCTAGAAGGGCATCTGCTGTGTACAACATATGTCAGAGGAATTGGTGGTTCATTCTGCTGTGGAAACCCTTGATGAATAAGGGACTAAGCCAAATGAAATGAATGAATGAATGAATGAAAAAAAAAACTTTTAAACAATCATTTACTAACACATTCTGAATGATCTTAAAAAACACCCACTATTTTTAGACAATTGGTTTGTAAATAATGCAATACTTAATTTAATAAAAAAAATGAATCATTAACAAAGTATGATAATACAACCATTAAGCAAATTATACATTCGCTTATCAGTTAATAACACAGCATTTGAAGTTGTATGTATAAACTGCTATCTAGCATCTGTTAACCCTTGTGCAAAGGATTGCGGGAGTTATCAAACACGTAGATTTATTTGCAAACACTTACATGAAGGACACAGGAAACACAGGAGACTCTTGTTGTGTAGACAAAATATAACGGAGAATACCGGATGAAGGACTGAACAACATACAGGGGTATAAATACACAGGACATGATAACTCTGATAACTAACAGGGGTGAGACACAGGTGGAACAAGCGAACATTAAGAAACGACAGAAAACAGAACAAAGGAGCACTTGAAGAAGATCACACAACACAAACACAGGGGTCTGACTTTTTTAAAAAACTTTTTATCACAATCTTGGACATGTGAACGCTTAGTAACAATATTGGCTTTGATGCACTGTTAGATTTTTATTTTTCTTCCTAATTTACTGTTGGTGGCTGTTTTTGCCCTATTGACTTCCAGTATAACCACATTCGATACTGCATAAATACAGTCTTTGTTTTTATTCACTCCATGTAGTTCTGAGAGCTGTAATGCATATTTTGATTTTCTCAGACACATCAAGGTAAGTGTGCAAAGGTCACTCTCACACTCATACACACACTTTCATTTGCTGTTATACTCCATATAAAATCCAGAAACTTTTTTTTTTTTTTTTTGGCACAGGCCTATCTAAAGGGTTAATAGTGCCAACTGATGATCAACAGTAAAAAAATTACCTCTTTCCAACAGGGAAAACCACCAACAATCAAAAATACATGATTATATGGTGTCATGGATTTGTAATTAAAAAAAAAAAAAAAGAAAGAAAAAGAAAAAAAGTGGTTATAATGCAAGTCAATGGGACAAAAACAACTGCAAACAATGAATTAGGGAGAAAAAAAGAGAAGTAATCAAAAACAATATATTAAAGCTGTTTCACATGTCCAAGACTATGATAAAAAGTAAAAAATAAATAAATCAATCAATCCAGTACACAATTACGTTTTATATTGAAAATACATCATCCTGTGTGTGCGTGTTTGTGTTTTCACTAAATCAGTGAATTTTGCAGTTAAAGAGATAAAATCCTGCCACTTTCTAAACAATTTAGTAATTTTGATAGTTTTAGTGAGTTGATTGAATTAATATTTATTAAAATATGATTATTTAACTGCAAATTAATAATCCACAGCAGTTATTTTTATTTAACTGAGATTAAAGTGCAATAAAGTTTAACAGTCATCTTGCAGGGATTTAATCTTGGTTCTTTTAAAAAGGACTAAGCATAAAACTTGCTTAATTAAAGCAGTTAGCATCTCTGTTTTTGTTCTCCTTTGAAACTAAATTGCTATTCTCTCTGCCTGCTCGATGCCACAATGAGGACTTCTGAAATCGGTTGCCTGATTTCAAGGCCAAAATTAAAACATGCTGAACAAACCACTCTAGCTGCTGCGCAAGCACATCCATGCAGCGTAAACCTCAATACTGTCACAAGTGCTGTACAGTTCCCGAAACACCTTTAATTTGCCGTTGCGCAACCAAACAGTTATGGTAAGGCCAAAGACCACATAACCTCACTTCTCACGCTGAACTTCCTCATGGACCTTAGAGAATGTGATTGATAGTCAGTAGTCACCTGTTACCCATTCTCCACTCTTATTGGTTAAACACGCCTGCAAGCACATGGCAATAATGTATTATTAGTTCTTTGTTACCGTGAGATGAAAGAGGTTTACTACTTGCTCAAAATCACTTGTTTAAAATGCTCTGAAACAACACTTCTTGAAACACAGTTCTTGAAAATGTTGTATTATGTTCAATTCACCTATGTTTTTAAAACAAACAAACAAACGAATGAATAAAAAATAAATAAATAAATAAACAAATAAATTATTAAGTTCACTTAATAATTTTGTGTTGGAACTACCTTAATAGCTCCCATTTTATATTAAGTACTATGGACTTATACTATAATATAAATAAAAGGCATTTAACGTTTTCATTATGTATTTCAAACATTTTGATGAGAACAGTGCAATTATAGATCTAATTACAAAAACAAATAAAAACAAATAAATAGAGATGCAATGTAGTACATGCAGGTATTTAATCAAGCAAAAGATATTGTGGTGGTAATTCTCAGAAATTTGCAAACAACTTTTTATATATACATACCGGTGTGCGACCCCCCTTAAGAATGTTTGTTGGCATTACTAACTAATCACTGGGTAGTGAATGTATAGTTCCCACCATGGGATTGCATTTAGACAGGAAACATGGTCACAATACTTGTAATTTGAAGTGTGTTAGATAAAGAGGAAGAGATGCTAGAGTTTAGGATTTAGAATTAAGATTGTGAGATTTATACATTTATACATTTATATATTTACCAGATAGTAACAAACACAAGGTTTGTTTCTTCACTCAAAGAGCGATAACTGTGCTAATGTCAGTTCTGAGATCAATCTGTTTTTACTTGCACAGTCCCACTGGTGTAGTGGAGGTTATAGGCAGGTATAAAGCGGATACCCGCTACTTTATCAGTCAGCATTGTGAATACCCACTTCTAAATGCCCTCTGATGCGCATCATTCAGTAGTGTACTGGGGACATTATAAGGCCCCGATCACACAGAACGAGTGTTTTGTGGTGAGAGATGCCTTTTTTTTCTTGATTGTTTTAAATTGTCAGTGAGCATTTTACACACTGTTTATGTGCCCCGTGTGCCTCGCAATTTAAACACCTGCTGCGCCTCACTTTTTTTTTTTTTTTTAATCGGAACACATAGAGCAGCTCAAGCTGGAAAAAAAACAAAAGAAAAAAACTAAATAAAACAAACAACTCTAAGCAAGAAAAATGGCAATGTCATGGCCTTTATAAAAGAAACTACTTAAACAGAGTACATGCAGGGTAAGAGAAAAGTTGTGAAATTCTCATGTGTGAATTAACTAATGCTGGGTACACATTATTATTATTTTTTTAGATTTTCTTACGATTTTCAAAATGTTAGAGATCACGAACATGTTCTGTTCATATATTGTGTGGTGGGCTGCTATATGACAAAATCACACAACACGCCGATAGACTGATTTCACACGGCCGTCATTTTAAAAGCGATGCTGCGGTGGAACTTTTTGAATAAACATGGTGAACAACTAAATCCAGCCCAGGCTCATTCTGAGAACGTAGTCCTGAGTACGTTTCTGGAGGCCGCGGAATAAGTCCCGTCAGGTACGTCTTTACGTTTTGCTTTGGCAAGTCCACGAGAGGCCGCTGCAGACGCTTTTTGAGATCTCAAGTGTCTCTCGCGAGTGCCGTTTACGCGTAAACCCACCAGAGGCCGCTGTCGGCCGACCGTTTTTGGCTGACTGAACGACTGACTGACCATCCGATCAGACTGACCCACCCTCCCCCTTCCCTAAACACAACCAAAATTTTATTGATTGACCCACCCACCCACTTCCCTTAACCCAACCAACAGCTTTCAAAAAAGCAATCCAGAACAAAACAAAACCCCCTCGTCTCATTTTTACCACATTTTCAGACTTCACTGCATTCTCACCCTGTTGTTTACTGGTTTACTTCATTACATGGATACTGTGTTTGTCTTACCTGCTTTCTGGAACCGCTCCTCGCCGGACTCGAACCCCAACGTCGTCGTCGTGGTGGTCAACTCCTCTCTGTGGCTCGAGTCCCCCGTCGAACACGGCGAGCTAACGGGACAAATTGGTTGCAGCGGTAAAGTCATCCACACGAGGCGCTCGGCCGGTAAGCGCAAGAAGAAAAGGCGTCCCACCGCCCCGTAGCGTTCGTTTAAAAAAACGAAACGCAGCCATACGTACCCCTGACCACATAATGTGCGGTCTCCAGAAACGTACTCGGGACTACGTTTTCACAATGAGCCTGTGTTGACTAAATCCTGATCCTCCATCTCTGTCCAAATCTATTTTTTACTTTGTGCTGCAAAATGACTGTGTTTGTTATGTTTCTGTCTTACAGCTTGTTTTCTGACTGGATATTGTTTTGTTTAACTTAGGATTTTGTTTAACTTTCTGATAGTAAACATGTTGAACTGCATGATTCGCAATCGGAGGGACTTCAATTCAATTTCAAGCAGATTAAGTCACACCTACCACACCTCACACCAGAGGAAAATCTTAATCTTAAAATCTAAAATAATAGGGACATACATGGCATTGTTGGAGAATTCAGCTCAATATCAGCACAATTATTTTGTGGTTTGTACCCAGCATAAGGAATAAAGAATAGTTTGCTAGAAATGTTCAATATTGCTTGAAATGTTGCTTTAAATAGTTTGCTTGTGTCTTCCTGCAGTCCGTAGGCTTAAATTGGTTGTAAAATTTGCAACTCATCTTAGGCTGAAATTAATTCATAATCATCCTTACTTTGCAAAGTAAAGCAAAAGAAGTTATATGACATTGTACAAACACTACTGGCCCTTTTTAGGGTGAATTAAATGTGTGTGACTATACACAGAAACTAGGGCTGTCAACATTATTACATTGACACATGCAGTTAACGGTGACACTTTATTTTGATGGTCCATTTGAGTGTTAGTAGACTGTCTGCTTAATATCTGTTGATACTGACATTCAACAGACATTTAACTGACTATAAGAAACTTTGCAAGTACATGTCAATTTACACTAATCCTAACCCCAACCTTAACTCCAACCTAACAGTCTACTTATAATCTAATGAGAAATCGTTGACATGTAGACATGCAATATAACTTCTATCCAACAAACGGACCGTCAAAAAGTCAAAAAGTGTGACCCAGTAAACTTTAAAAGGCTACTGCGTTAATATTTCTTTAACACAAATCAGTCATTTGATAATGTTTGACCCCAGCTTCTTGATTGCAGCCATATCGTTATGTGATGAATAATATGAGAATATGATCGATCAATACACCGCACGTGCTGAATCACAGTATTCATTCTAAAAAGTTTCCAGATGTTGGCTTGTATTAAAATCAAAGTTGTGTAAACATATTGTAAGTGATGAACTGCTCTTCCACCAAAACACAACAAGTTTAAAGTACCATCTTCAGGCCAAACTTATTTTTGCAGATGTTAGCAAAATGCCAGTGCTGAGACAGTGTCATTCAGCTGTATTCGTCAAAGGACACTGGAAAAGTGCAGCAGCGCAAGCCTGTCAACAGGAAAAAAAAAAACAACAACTGCAAAGTGAACTCATTCCATCACTAAATGGATATCCACGGACTGCAGACCCATCAACATTGTTCAGAACTCTACAAGTTACCATCAAGACAAACTATTGATATGAGACTACATGAACTGTACGGTACTGAAAAACCCAAAAAGAGTGATTCAGTTTGCAGAAGGTACTTCCATTGCACTTACTGGCAACCACTGGACATCAGTAAGTAGCTAAAACTTGGTGTAACTCACATCTGCACTTATTCACTGTAGATAAAGTAAAATGCATGATGAAAAAACTAAAATAAAATAAAATAAATAAAATAAATAAATAAAATAAAATAAAATAAAATAAAATAAAATAAAATAAAATAAAATAAAATGAAATAAAATAAAATAAAATTCAAATAAAATAAAATAAAATAAAATAAAAATAGAGGATCTGTTTCTTTAAATTTGATTGTCATGCATATCTTTATTTTAACACTACATATTTACAGTTAAATCTTACATTATATTCATCCCTTGCTTTATTGATGGATGAACAGACGGACAGACAGATGGACAGATATGTAGACAGAGCGAAGCAGACCTGAAGTGATGATGAGGTCACACTATCAAGCAGAATGGTTGTAACTTGTTGCATATAATGCATCCATAATTTGTAATACTTTATTACAATTTAATTGAGTTTCATACACATCTCACCCCAAAAAAGTTGTCTTGTGTTGATTTTTGGCTGTTGTAGGCTGTGAGGTACATATAAAGGATAATCAATGGATTGCCATGCATTAAAGGATTTTAAATGCACAACACAGAGACAAATAATCGTCTGACACAAAGCCAAGTGAAGTACATTTCATATAATAGTGATAGCAAACTATTGATTATCCCACATATTACATGATTATTTGCCAAGTTATACACAAGTTAAAAATAAGTTTGCTCTTTACAGCACAATAGCTGGCCGATTTTTCATTAGTCGTGACATGTTAGATTCCCTAGTCCCCACTTTTGAATAAGACCACAGACAGAGAGACAGTATACTATACTATAGAATGAAAGAGAGAGAGATCATATATGGACGTGTAATTTACCCAGGCATATCAAATAGTGTTAGGTACCTCTTCGCAAATAAGCATATTGATCAAACATTGGTTCCCTGATAAAGCACGTGTCAGTGTCCTCAAGATTACATTCCTTGTGGAATGAAGGCTCAGACAACTGTCACTTACAGTAGTTACTATGGTTACTGCTAATGTTTGATGGACGTACATTCATTTTGAACTGTGATCAAAATTGACTGGAACTACCTGTGCATCAAATTATACTATTGTACATTACAGCCATTAAGAATCAAGAATTTCAACAGACCATGGAGTTATTTGAAATTACAGATTTTGTTTAGCGTAGTGTTACTCTATGGAACCATAACGCAGTCAAAACTTGCCTGGATCTATTTTAGCAGTGCTTTTTCCCTGAAAATAATTGCACATCTAAGATTGTTCATGAGCCAATCATAGTCAACCATCCAGCAACCCTGTTACACCAATGATTTCTTCAACTTTTTTTTAAAAGTGTTCTTCAATCCATCTTAAGTGACCATATGAACTTGTGTGGCTTATTTAAATGTTTTCATAGGCTGTGGAGTCATTTGTATATAGGGTTTACTAACAGGTCTGTCAGCATGGCCTTCTGCCGCCCACAGCCGCGTTCATAATCCTCTAATAGAGCCAGCTGTCAAAGATGTGATCGCACCGGGGTGGTCTATGAGCAAAAGCAGTCATATCCACACCGCATACCATTCTTTCAGCAAAGAATGCGAGTGTGACAATAACTGTGACAAAAAAGACATGTATTTGAGTCCTCGTGGTCTTTACTTTTGTCTAACAGTTTTTAATTGTGTGTGAGGCGCTGCGTGTACGACATTCCCAATCAGGGTGTAAATCCTGACGTTTTATTCTGCTTTCCCTCCTTACTGTACTTTGGCAGATTTAATATGACTGTAAGAATGCCATTATGTTTCTTTCCTCGGCGTTGGCAGAGTTATTATATGCTGGTAAGATCGAATGAGGACAGCACGAAGAAATGCAGAGAAAGCATTCTGGAGAGAACGAGGGAGGAATGAGGGGCTCAGTCATGTAACCATACCTATAGAGTGTCGCTCAGGGAAATTCAGAGAAAAAGTCCTTCGGTGGAACATAACACTGACCTATTTTAGAGTATGTCCAATTAGCATGAGGAAAGAGGAGAAACAGAAAACAAATTCTAATGTATTTATTAAATGACGATGAAAAAAAATTGCTTTTAAGGAAAGGAAAATGCAATCCCTGAACAATGGATTCCTTTAGATTCTGTCTTTAAAGAGTCTTTTGGCATATGCTACTGTAATAAGATGATTTAGGCATGGCAAGAAATAAATATTAAATAAGTTAGCAAGAAAACCACACTGAACTGAACTAAACTGAACGTTAACTCTCAAAACTGCCCAGCTGGAAAACAACGTCATGAGATATTAATATTACGTTAGATTTAGGTCGTGACGTCAGCTAACCAAAATTCAATGTCTCTCCAGCGTCCAAGGACGACATTATTTTGACATTATTTAGCGATACAAAATGACATTTATGTTAGGTTGTGCTGGAAAGTGATCAAAATCCAATGTTGAGCCAACATCACACTGACGTCAAATACTGAAATTTATTCATCAGGTATGGCAACCAATATCCAACATCTGATAGACGTCATAGTCGTAATGTCCACACAATTTCAAGCTGTAACATCATTAGACATTGATGTTTAATTGAATTTAGGTTTGACGTTGGGCATTGACATCAACCTGATTTTCCTTTCCAAACAAAATGCAACATTCCACGACATTGGGGTACAACATTAATCTGACGTCATGTTGACATTCTGTGCCTGCACAGTTTCAATTTACTAGAACTTCTCTGTTAAGCTGCTTTGACACAATCAACACAGCAAATACTTTAGTGTAAAATTTCGAGTGTTGTGGCAATTCAGAGTAAAGTGTTGAAATTCTAGAGTTAGATAAAGATAAAATAACTCTCTCAGTGTTAGAAGCTGATTTGCCTTCTTGTCATACAGAGTTACATGTATCTAATGCTAATACAGTGTTGACCACTACATCCAGGAGTTTATGCAGCAATAACCCTGGAGGATTTTTCCAGACGTCATTTTCTTCTGTCAGGAGGAGCAATGAGAAGAAGCAACTGGTGAGTAAAAGTACTTAAAATGTTTGTATATAGACATTTGACATCCAAATCGTTATATATACACGGTAGTTTTAAATATCTCACAAAAAAGCATCGTTTTTCATCTTTATTTTGTTCTGTACTAGCTACGTTACATTAAAACTAAAGAAATTTTTGGTTTAAATACGAGAAAATACGGTATGTGGCTGTTTTGAATTGTTTTCCCTTTAACAATAATGGAAAAGTTAATAAAATGTTGCCGATATTCAAACAAGATATATTTTTATTTCTGTGCATTGTTGAAAATTTGACCTAGGAGTGTTAATCCTCTGTGGTGTTAATATTTTACACTATTTTGCTACATAGCTTCTTTTTTTTAGAGTTTGCTAATTAACACTCTCTGAGTGTTGATAATGTTAACTCTTTTAAAAGTGTTATTTTAACACTTTTATAGTGGTTTCCATATTAACTCAGAGGGAGTGTTCATTTTAACTCTGAGGTAGTTAAATCTACCATCTAAAATTTGCAGTGTACATCGTAAAAGTGCTATAGAAATAAATATGCATTGAATTGAAAGCAAGTACCAGCAAATAATAAAAAAGAATAAAACAGATAACCTGATTGAAGTCTGATTTAATTCCACCTGACATAAAAATAAAATAAATAAGAAGAAGTTGATCGGCAAAATTGGCATTGATGTCCAAAAAAAAAAAAATTAACTAGGTTTCTCAACACCCAATATACTCATTCTCTATAAAAAGCATCTTAAAATCAATTGCTGAATAAATCTGAAGGAGAATGCATTGTCTTAGTCTGTTTAAGTTCAGTAGTAAATGAACTCTCTGATCATGCCCTGATTTAAAAAAACTCTAACTATGTCATGGACATAAAGTTGATCAAAGAAGACCATCCTTTATCCTTGAATAATGATTTAGTGCCTGTTCTTGATTTTAAAAAGAAAAATAAGAAAAAAGCATTGCATCCGTTTTATTTTCTGCTCTGACATTTTTTGAGGGTGGCATCTCAAACCCCAAACTCTCACAAAGGAGAATCCTTACTGTAAATGTGCTTAACTAGTTGAAGCCATCTTTTGTTTCACCCCTTTCCTCCCTGCTTTGTTACACATTCTGCATAGCCCATCATTTTAATCTGTCATTAAAGCTAAACCATGAAGACAGAATGTAAAATGACTAGTCCACCCCTCCCCCATGGGCAGATGGTATCTCCCTGACCATATCATCTCTCCCAAAGGAAACTCATAGGCAGACACTATGAAATGACTCCAAAAGCATAACAAATGAAGGAAGATAAAGGATTGGAAAAATTGAGAATAAATTACTGTAAAAGGGGAAACTGCTTCACACCCTGTCCTCCTCCGAGAACACTGGCCAGAGCGAAAATCAACTTAAATTGATAAAACCTTTTTCCTCATTATTTTAAGAGAACAGATCTGAGGCAGGCAAATTGATTAATTGAATGGCTTCTTTTCAACTTCAAAGAGCACAAAAAACACGGCACTTTATAAAGAGACAAAATACAGCAAAACCGACATCTGGTTAAAGAACAAATTAGCTGACCAATATTATATTATTAAATATTTCCTGCGTGCCGCACAACAGAGCGTTAGGCATTGGACCAAAGAACTTTGATTATTTATAGGGTTTTACAACATAATTATGAATGATTTCATATGTAGCGCCATTCAGATTTTTCATGAACCCATTCATGAGTTCTTCAATCTCAAGTCTTAAAGCAAACAAAGACGAGAGAGCCCTTATTTTAGAGCAGCCTTTCTCTGTATATGTAATGCATGGCAAAAATCCATTATGTCAAAACTCATTTCCTGCCTAGCAAAACAAATAGCTCTCTTCTAAAGAGGGAGGAGAAAATGTCAAATTTCTTTCTTTCCTTATTTTAGCAAAAAAAAAAAAAAAAAAAAAAAAAAGACAGACTCAGCTTCCTTTCAAGACCACCTGGGAGAAGTGTAATATTAAGAGAGATGGCTTGGTTTGGAAAGACGAGTGGATTATATTATTGATTATATGAAATATTTGTATGATCCTTAGAAGGTTCGCATCTCTGTACAGGTTTATTAATGTTGAACCGAGAACCTAAAAGGTTATTATCCACTTAAAGCATAAAAAAAAATACTCTCACACAATTATCCGTGCGTATTCCTATAGCAAGATAAATCGAAATCTCTGCCTCTTAATTTATCCCTAACATAATGAGCACAGGCATCACTGCCGTCGAGTTCGTATGTTGCAGGAATATAACAATAGAACTCTGCGGTCATAACAAGGGCACTGTTCTTGTTTACGCCGTACATAAATCTTACCATCCCCAAATAAACTTTTTGATAGTTCACCAAATAGAACTAATGACCTTGAAAGAGGAGCAAATTAGCAAACATACAGAGCCATCTGTGTGCCCTGCAGGCAGTCAAATTATTTCATCTTTGCCAAGGTACCCTAATGAATCTCCTACATTTTACATGTAAATCTCTGTCTAATCTCGCTCCTCGCTTCTGCCAAACGTCTGAAGCAAATAAATATATAAAACCCAATTACGATTTAATTAATAGAAATCTCGTGTTCTATGGAATTTGTGCTTTGGCTGGGCAACTCTAAGCTCGGATGCAGACTCACATCTGAGCTTTATCAGCCCCTGCTGTTTAAACAAGCCCTCAGGGTCTAAGTGGAGATTCTCCAAACCCAATCCTTACAGAAGCTTTTCCCCAAAATCTAGTGCGCTGCCTCCCCTTTCACTTTTTATACAAGCAGCTGCCTTTGAAGACAGAAAGGGTTTGGAAAAGCTCTATGCATTGTGTGCTTGAGATTTTTATATTATGAGCTGAGCCGTAATTACAAGAGAACTAGATATTTTATTATTTATTTGTTTTGTGAGCAAGTTTTTGAGAGATGCAAAGAGTACCTGAAATTCATGCTTGAGGAACATAGACATTTGAGAGTGATTCAGAAAAGTAGAAACATAATAGATCATTTGTTTATAATTGAGGCAAGATTTGTAAGGAAAGTCCAAATAAAACCGAACACCTCAATACTGCAATATCATTTTAAATAGGGTTGTGAAGGGTTAAAACATAATTTTAAGGGCAGGATTGTGTCAGAGAATCCTGAATCCTGGGAAGGAGTGAATAGGAAATTTGGGAAGATGTAAATAGACCTCACAGTATTCAAAAATAAATGGATATTTTGTTTGGTCCTATTTGATATGGTTGTATTTTGACATGCATGTGGAACTTTAATGATTTCATTTGACGTCACTAAAGAGTTCAACCTTTTATTTCTGAGAATAAAAATATTTACTATTACTTTTTTAGGTTATTTAACACGGGTGAAAAATAAAGAAGAAAAAATATTAACCCATTTTTTTTACTGTACATTAGAAGATTTCAGAAATGTTTTATTATTTAACCTTTTACTAATCAGAAAAAATCCTGAAAGTAAAAAAGAATACAAAAAAACATAATTTAATTCCAAAATTGATAATACTTTGACAAGTTATGACGTATATTTTAGATATGAATGTTACTATAAATACATTCATATTACATAATGTATAAATGTCATACATTTTACGATATTAAAAGCTGTACATTTCACATAAATAATGCTTAAACAACAAGATTTTACTGGAAAAATATATGCAGTTGTTATTATCTCTTTTTTTTCCACTCTATTTTTTTATTAGAATTACTGGTCAGTTTGTCACACAGAAAAAAACAAACAAATTCATAAGTGGATTTAAAAAAAAAAACACAGCAAAGCATTGTGCTTTAAGAAAGACAAACAAAAGGATGCCATTGAGTGTCCATAAACTTTGTTTGATTAAAAAGTTTAATCAACCCAACCCCCCAACCCCCTCACCGCAGTTTTAACTTAGTGCTTTACATTAACTTTTTTGAGCAGTCACTGTGGCTAGTATTTTTCCAACATTACTAACCTCTCGTCATTTTGACTAGTCATAATTTTGCTGTTGAGAAAATGTATTTTATTTACAAAAAATTTGACTTTGGCATCCTAAAATTACTTGATCTAGATTTTGTGTTATGTCCACATGCCTCCTCATTCATTTCACTTTTTGTGTGTTGTGTATGAACTTGCTTAATGAGCATGAGCAAATGGGGTTGTGTTTTCATAGTGTTGCATTGCAATTAGTTTTTATTTCACATGACTTTTCAGGGCTCAACACTAAGGATTTACCTTTTTTTCCCTCTAGCCACACCAAAAAAAAAAAAGAAAAAGAAAAACAAAAGAAAAAGATGTATAATTATTAGCCTATCCTGTCAAAATGAGCTAAACATACACTTTTTATTTAATAAAGCTTTTCTCAAAAACATTGACATGACTGATTTGTCTATTCAGGCTAAAGTTCAGTTAACTATATAGACCGTAAATGGAAAGTCAATCTTGCCAGATTCTCTAAATATTTTTTGTGTTCACATCTTATTTATTTAGCATCAACATATATCGTTTTTTTTTTCATTATTGAAAAAGGCTTACATAACAGTTTTATAATAAATTGTACTGTTTATTATTATGTCTTTTTAAATAGTGCTTATATTTATTTAGGGAGCATACAGGCAGTCAAATGAGAAGTTCGAGGGACGTGGTTGCTTTGACGTACGAGCGTTTGGTTGAAAGTTTCATTCCACGGCTCCACCTCTGGCTCTATCAGGTAGTCCTTTCTGCGCATGCCCAGACTCCAATTTCAGCAGTTTTTTTTGCGACATTTTGTGTCCATCATGAGGTGTTTTGCATTCAATGCATTCAAAGGTGCTGTCGCGTAGTCCTTTTTTTTTTTTTTTTTTTTTTTACAGCCACTGGGTTAAAGTGAAAGTGGCAACCGCTGCTGCTTACAAAAAGACTTTAAAAAAATCCTGAGCTCACTTTTTGTCAAGTCTATTTCCAATTGCACCAGTTACTTTCCAGGCATGGTTGCTTCGCACAAGAAACTCTCACGCGCATCACCGTTGCTTGCGACACTGAAGCCCTTTTCAGTGAGTGAGGATCGCCTGTGTCTCACAGTGCACATGATCCTCTTCTCAGTCGGTACTGACCTGCTTTTTTTTTTGCTCAGGCGAACAGTTATTTTTGTCATTTCTCACACACCATCCTTAATCTTGAACTCTGCTTTTGAGGAAAACTACATTTTAAAAAGGTCTTCAACCAGCCAAAGTGGCTAGTGGGAGTGGCTGTCCAACCTACCAAAGCAGAATTTGACCCACGTTTGGCATGTGTTAATGTCAAGCCCAGTTTATACTGTATTGAACCAATTTTAGAAAAATTCATAATAATTACAGGCGCCACGGTGGCGTAGTGAGTAGCACGTTCGCCTCACAACAAGGTCGCTGGTTCGAGCCTCAGCTGGGTCAGTTGGCATTTCTGTGTGGAGTTTGCATGTTCTCCCCGTGGTTGCGTGGGTTTCCTCCAGGTGCTCCGGTTTCCCCCACAAGTCCAAAGACATGCGGTACAGGTGAATTGGGTAAGCTAAATTGTCCGTAGTTTATGTGTGTGAATGAGAACGTATGCATGTTTCCCAGAGATGGGTTGCGGCTGGAAGGGCATCCGCTGCGTAAAACAAATGCTGGATAAGTTGGTGGTTCATTTCGCTGTGGCGACCCCGGATTAATAAAGGGACTAAGCCGACAAGAAAATGAATGAATGAATAATAATAATTACAGGTTATATAATCCATATGAAACCACAACAAGGTTCAAACAGTGCAATATTTCAATGCATTTGTAGCTAAAATCACATCTACAATATGAAATGCCACATATGATCAGAACACACAACCCAGTCCCAAAGTCCCAAAGAAGCGAGCGCATGGCACCCGATTGGTTGAACACATTTTTTGTACTAACAGACTAAATCAAGCATCATTTTAGCATCACTTCTTATGTTTCTAAATGTTGTCTACAGAAGTATAGCTCTAGGTTCTGAGACAGAAAAGTTGTGTATGTGTGTGTGTGTGTGTCATAATAGGCATACTTCTCATCATGAGGGAACGTGTCATGGCTGTGTCATTTCTCTTGGTCACAAAATGGAGTCTGATTGTGTATGTGTGTGTGCGCATACATGGGGGTGGGTGCTTGAAAAAAGACAGAGAGAAAGATAGACAGAGGGAAAGAGAGAGAAGAAAAGAGAGAGAGAGGCTGTCACCCTGCCAGTCGGGGGACTGAGGACAGACATGCATCATTAGGTTCACAATGACAAGGTGTTATTACAGTATTTTTCATGTCCTCACACTGTCAGTGGAAACCTACACACAAGAAGACTCAAACCCAACTCACTCAGCATTACTTTCAAACAAATCTACTCAAACCTTCACACTGATTCTGACTGAGAGTGAAGCGATACTATGTCTGTCATGGGGGAAAAAAAAAATCACACTTGAAAGAAAAGTAAATCACAACCAAGACATTGGCTCTCCTTCTTTTTATCATTTTTATCATGTTTATGAAGCCCTCCAACTTCAGACTGAACTTGTGCGAACCAAATACGAACCAAATGTATTATACATATGAAGAAAAAGGTTTTAACACATGTATTTATACTTAATAAATAGTGCTGTCAGAAAAGACCAAAATGTTATATATATCACTATCACAACTGTCCCACAGTACTTTTTTTATTTTGAATTTAATTTATTTTTTATTTTTTCTATATAAACCTGAACTTATCATGACAAATTATATATTACATGCATATACCATATTTGAACTTTTATTGATTAAATTTAATTTAATTGATTAAGCTTAAATTGATTTTTGATTTGTCGAGTTTAACTCATATTCAATATATTTACAAATAATTAATAAACTGAACTTATTTCTCTCACTCACAAATACAGACATACACAAACAAAAATCTAATTTACTGTGATTCAAAAGATTAGGTTAATTTATTCATTTGTTCATCCATTTATATATACGCATACATTATCAACATATACCAAGACACTACACTGTAAAATCTTTACCATGCTTAACAATTGGTCATGTCTTATTTGTTCATGTAAGTTAAGAGCTGTAATCAGCTGTTTTTCTTCTGTTATTGTACACACACACACACACACACACACACATATATATATATATATATATATATATATATATATAAGATAGTGATTCTTATACAGTCTGGTCAAATCTTGGTATGTATTATCTCACCTTGTACTTCCTTCAATAAAAAACTATTTAAAAAGCCATTTTGTTGAACTTTAGTTAAATTTTCAATATCAAAAACTGAAGCAGAGATCAAGGTCCCAAAATACAATTTCAAAAGTGTAAATAAGTGGAAAAGTGAATCATAAGATTTGGGCAACTACAGCTGAGAAAAAAAAAAAAAGCTAAACGCAGATTTGACACTGGTTTTGCATTTCTGTGGAGACCAGAAGAATGTGGTTTCAGAATTTGGACATCGGTCATCCCACGATCCAAAACCCAAAATTCCCATGCACTACAAGACAATGCAAAACTACATTCTGCACACATTACAAAGTCAAGGCTGTGAAGGAAGAGAATACAGGATACAGGTACTTAACTGGCCTGCCTCCAATCCTGACCTGTCTCCAATAGAGAATGTATGGTGCATTTTGAAGTGCAAAATGCAACGATGAAGACCCTGTACTGTTGACCACCTTAAGACTTGTTTGCAAGTGGAATGGGACAAAATTACACCTGAAACACTTCATCACTTGGTGTCTTCAGTCCCTAAGCATCTTTTAAGTGGTGTTAAAAGGAATGACAACATTACAAAGTGGTAAATGCTTTAGTGTTCCAACCTACCAAAATTGTAAAAAAAAACTAATAATAATAACAATCTTAAGGAACACATTAAATATTGTTTGTTGTATTATTTGCAAAATCAAAGTAAATTTCTGAATCATTTTTTTTCTTTTTTATTTGCATTTCCCATACAGTCCCAGCTTTATATATATTTATATAATTTTTATTTTTTAATGCAGTCTCAGAATTTGGACATCCGTGTCTTCCCACGGTCCATAAGCTCAGTAACAGTTTTCAGATATGCCACAGCCTCTTGTCCCTTATCCTGGGAGAGCTCTTGTCAGAAGTAATACTTCCAGAAAGAGCGACGGATAGTGAGAGACAGGTACAAGTTGAGAAAAGACCACCCGCTCTAGACTGTCCCTTTCTCCTTGCAGCCTGCTAGTCAAGGATCAGATGACTGATAAAGACACATATCCCACAGCAGAAGGTGGAGACAATCACTGCCGAATAGCAGACCCTGTCAATTAGCCTCATGCCAGCACGATAAGAGCCCAGTAATGAGCCTTTCATATCAGCGGTGAGACTGGACTCGTCCCCTGCGTGACAGAGAGACTTACGCTCCAATGCCTCCATTTGATAACAAAGGTTTCCTCTGTCAAATGATACATTACAGAGCTCAGTCTCTGCTCTTATCTTTTGACATAGTTCACAGAGACGCCCGTCGTCCTTTTACTCGCTCTGATCTGATTGTGAAAGATGAGGTAATACAACCAGCTTTCTCTGTCTCCTCCGCTGTTAACAAGACAATAAGGCTGTCACATTTGAGACAAAGTGTTGACCACTGAGAAACATGTGTAACTCACTCTCTAGGTGACATTGTGGAGCATTGTATTCTATTTACAATTGCTTTCATAATACAGTTTGAATGAAAACGATCCTTCTCTTTTCTGCATATAAATGAAGTCTAATAGACGTCTAAACATAGACAAGGCTAAACGAGGCTAAATGTAGGCTGTCAGTGATCATCTAATAGACTTCTAAGGAAATTCCAAAACTAGACTAGTCATCAAATAGACAGGAATGAATGACTATACTTATGAAGTCTGTCTAATCTATGAGTTTGATGACTAGTCTAGTTTTGGGATTGTCTTTCTTTTGCCTTGTTTTATCCAAGCCGTCTATGTTTAGATGTCTATCAAACACAAAATGACTTGCTTGGTTGTAAGCACCTCAGTTGAAAAAATGGCCAAAACAATGTACAGTTCAATACATTGTAAAAAATAAAAAGTTATCTTAAAATTAAGGGGGCGCCACGGTGGCGTAGTGAGTAGCATGTTCGCCTGACAGCAAGAAGGTTGCTGGTTCAAGCCTCGTCTGGGTCAGTTGGCATTTCTGTGTGGAGTTTGCATGTTCTCCCCGTGGGTTTCCTCTGGGCGCTCCGGTTTCCCCCACAAGTCCAAAGACATGTGGTATAGGTGAATTGGGTAAGTTAAATAGTCCGTAGTGTATGAGTGTGAATGAGTGTGTATGAATGTTTTCCAGAAATCGGTTGCAGCTGGAAGGACATCCGCGGTGTAAAACAAATGCTGGATAAGTTGGCGGTTCATTCCGCTGTGGCGACCCTGGATCAATAAAGGGACTAAGCCAAAAAGAAAATGAATGAATGAACTTAAAATTTTCAAGCAACTGGCTGCAAATATATTTTGAGTTAATAAAGCTTAAAGTTTATTAACCGAAAAGGCTGATTTAAGTCAAATATACTTTATGGAATAATCTGGCACAACTTCAAACCCTGAAGTTTGATAACTCAAAATTTCTTTGAAGCTGGTTGCTTTAACTTTTAATTCAACTCAACTTTTTATTGTTTAAAAATATGGAGAAATCAAAATTTAAATTTGTCTCCTCAAAATTTGTCTCCTTAACTGAATTTTTTACTTTCTTTGAACAAACAGTTCCAAACATGCAGTTAAAGAGCCTATATTATGGATTTTTGAAAATGACCTTCCATGCAGTGTGTAACACAGCTCTAAGTAAAGTGAAATGTCCAGCTAAGGCTTAAATCTGAAAGTGCAAAGTGTTTAAAAAGATTGATTCATCTATAAAAGACTCGACTCGTTGTTTAAATGAATCGTTATTAGAACGAGTCTTTAGCCGTTTCGGCTTGACGTCAACGCGAAACATAATAGTTGCGCGCGCAGTGTTGTAGCATAACCAGCGGGACAGCAGTGACGTGTGATCTGAGTAATATCTAAGTAAATCTTTATACTGTTTGATGGCAGTATAAAGATTTAGAGAGAAGTTATTGAGAGCTTTGGTAGTATTGTTTTTCGCGTTTTGCTCTTTGTAGACGGTCCCTAAGTACCGGTCTCTCTGCCGCCTGCACAGAGTTTAATATTATGCATCCAGCGCGTAGGCAAAGCTCATTTTTAGGAAAATAAGGTTGTAGGTGATTGTATACATTGCGACGGTTGAAAAGAGGTGCTATTTGTGTAGGAACAATGTTTCGGTCATGAGTTATTGATCCGGAAAACACGACTGCTGCTAACTTTACTAAACTTATCGGCATTCCGGTTAAATCATGACCCGCAGACGCTATGCTCTGAAGTGCGAGGGAAAAGCTGTGTTATTTTCCCTACCTGGAAATCTCTTTTCCCTACCTGGAGTGGTTGAGGTTTATTTTTGGTAAAATACCTGAGAATTACATCCCCAACACGGTGCTGTGTTCACGTCATCTCTCTGAAGAGAGCTACACAAATCTACCAGCTTACGACGTGGGATTTGTTGCACGGTTGTTGTTAAAGGATGGATCAATACCCAGTTTATTTGGACCTGCGTGTTCTTCCAGTCGTGTTGACTGTAACAAGGTAAATATGGATGTAGTTGTCTGTATTGTGTTTGCTCCGTGCAGCATGTAGCGGTAGCCTTTAAGCTTACTGCCGAATGAAACTATTTGTTGGCTTACAATAGTCCATGAAGTGTTAATTATTACTGAATGTTTGTTGTTATGATGAAGAATATAGCAATACGCTGTTGTACAAAAGCAGTGATTTGTTTTCAATATGTTCTGGCATTGGGCTGCTGACACGGACGTGACGTGGTGACGTGACGTGGTAGCGTCACGGAAAGGAGGTGCTTGGGGAAAAAGACTCGCTCAGACGATTCATATGGGAGTCGGTGGGAAAATGAGGTAAAAATAAATAGATATTATAAGACATCGAAAGTGTTTTTTAACCTTGCATACGTATCATCCTGTTGTTTGGGACTTCAAAAAGTAAAAATTTAACCGTTCTCAACCCACCATATGGGCTCTTTAAATCATTTTTATAAGTAAATTCAACTCTGAGTTTAAAAATATGTCCACCTAACTCATAAATTTAAACTGAATTAACAATTTGAAAGTTGGATTTTTTACAGTGTAGGTTTGATGAGTGTGAAATAAATCGTTTCAAGTTTCTACATGTAAACACTTGATGGAAAATTGAAATGGAAAGTTTTGCACATGTTGATGCTGTATTATGCACAACATGAACTGGTGTTTTATTTTAATAGCTAATGCTATTTATGTGATAAGTGACCATCTAAAACTGAGCGTGCTAGTTCTTTCCAAGGCTTCATTGGGCCTTGTTTGGCTTCTTCTGGACTGGTCTTTGGCTGGAGTGAACAGATATCCCTGTTTTCTGAGGACAGTCTGTTGTCTTTTCCCCAACTGGAGCTTGTAGTGTCAGTTCACCCAAAAATGAAAATTGTGTTGGTAATAATTCACATACATGTCATTTCAATACCATGAGACCTTCATTCATCTTCTGAACACGTTAAGACATTTTAGATGGAATCCAAGAGCTCTCATCCTCCATAGACAGCAACAGTCTCAAGATGTTTAAAGTCTAGAAAATAATCAAAAACTTTATAAAAACATTCCATGTGACAAGCTCCAAAGTACACGTTTGTGTAAGTAAATTTGTATAAATGCGTTTTCTTGTCTGCATCTTGTCAGGGTGTTTTTTTTTTAACAGACAAAACAAAAGTATTGTCATTAAAGTCAGCAGTGCACATGCAAGCACTGTATTGTAAATATGCAAATACACCCCCCTAATCTGATGAGGAAGACCAGGGCAAACAAAGTCATTTTTATCTATTTAAAAAAAAAACAAATGTCACACACATACTGTTTGGTATATAGAATGCAAAAACTTTGAAGCTCAATATCTCAAAATCATTCAGAACGCAGATAGAACCTTATAATCCCAACGTGATGAAAAGTGTTTTTGGATCCAAAGCAGACAAGCTTTTTTTAAGCACATTGAAGGACTTACCCTGAATTAGGAGAGGGTAAGAATTATGTTTTAAGAATTATGGCGGCACGGTGGAGCAGCGGGCCCTGTCGCCTCACAGCAAGAAGATAGCTGGTTCAAGCCCCAGCGGAGTCAATTAGCATTTCTGTATGGAGTTTGCATGTTCTCCCTATGACAAAGACATGTGCTTTAGGTGAACTGGGTAAGTTAAATTGTCTGTAGTGTATGTGTGTATTTCCTGGTCCTCCAGGTTGGGGGTTGAGCGTTGGGCTAATGACCCACCACATAAAAATTAGATGTTAAAAAATAACACCAATATGGTGTGGCTAAATATGACCTTAATTATAAATGGCCCTGGAAGAAGGTAAGTTAGTAAGTAAGTAAGTTAGTAAGTGAGAAGGAACTATGTTCATAATTGTTAATTAAATAAACTCACAGAAGTGAACCTTTTGACAAATTAGCGAATATGAATCCATTGTTAATCTACTAACTGTGCCGCATAAGGTTTGTGCTTTACAGTGAGCATGTAAAAGTCAAGCCTCCCTTACCATTAAATACAGTTAAATGCCTAATTAAGTGCTTTTGTCAAATACATGTAATATTAAATTCAATATTATAATAGGTATATATAAATGTGTATATATGAAAGGATTCTAATATGTGGGCATTTGTGCTTAAGAAAAAAAATGTTTCTTGACTATTGGGCAAAAAGTCTCCGTTTCCACCGGCAAAACATTCTATAATATTTTCTAATTAAACTCTTTAAGGTTTTATCATTTTCCTTCTGTACCACAGAGACAGATACTTAGCCTTCCAAGGAAAAAAAGAAGGGAAAAAAAGAAAAACACCTTCCACCCACTCCAAGTGTTCCCACTTTGTGGCAGTTATTAGGAGCTAATAGAATTGCAATGTTGCAATATGCTGATCCAATTACAGGATCTACATTAGCAATTAACTTCCAGCTAAAAATAACAATAATGCCAATTACATGCACAAATAATCATATAATCAGCATATTCTGTCACCAGACAATTATTGTGATTACCCTTCAGTTTATGGAATGCTTCGCCAGAGGGATGTGTACATAAAGCCATTCTCATTTCCCGTCGCTTTCTTATAAATTACCAATTTCATTTCGTGCAAGGAGCTTGCAAATGAAAAAAAAAAATCAACACACTTAAACATCCTCTAAAATGAACATTCACGGCTGTAAGTACTGCTAATGGAACAGGACATTTACTGTACAATTTACAATTTCAGGAAAGCTAAATCATAAGACACAATGACGGCGGCTCTAATTGTGTTTTTCTTTGTCTCTTAAAAGTTGGACAGGGACAACCGCTTTAACTTTTTGTTTCAGACTAAGATCATTTCGCAGCTGTGGAAATCAGCGTTTAATGTCCTTGAGTTTTAAATTGCTGTCTGGGTCTAGGGCATCATATATTTTTTTTTTTGCTTCTGGTTTTTGTTCAATGTCCAGTTCCCTGAGGTTCAGAGAAAGACTTTGACTTCTTCTGTTGGCAGAGAAACGGAGCACAGCTTGCAGGGGAAAGCCCAGCGCTGGTGGCCCGAGATGATATCTAGTGAATGACTATTCCGTATGTTAGGGTGGCATGCAGGATGAGGACAAGGCCACTGTCAGCCACAGGGCAGGATTACTAACAGCTATTTGGCACAAGTACTTGGTCTGAATAGATGCATAGATATACGATATCCTGGCACACAAACAAAATAATTATATACGTATTATGAAATTATTAAATTATGAAATGACAGTCACTTCATCATAGAAAAGTGTATTTTTCTACTCGTTTCCACGGAAGCAAATGTGCTAACCAGTTTCCTTTTGTTATGTACTTACTATAGATAAAATCCAGGATTCGGTCATTTAAAATTATTACACCCTAAGCACTCTGTAATGCTCCACAATGATCCAAATAGCACAATATTTTCAATGAGCAGCATGTGAAACCAAGGTTACCAAGCCTGTGGCTTCAGAACAACTGCACTTTTCCAACACGTTCTTCATCCTTCATCAGTCGAGCTTGCAGTCGTTCCATTCTGTAGAGAGAGAGAGATACACTCTCTCTATATAAATTCTGTTAAATAAGTGTTAACTATAAATAAGGCTACAATTATTGTTAACAAAACTGTTATTTAAATGAACCTGAAATGAAATCAATCCTTAATTTTGGATGAAAACTGATCTGTAATGAGATGTAAAGTTGTCTTGGAAAATATTGGAAATGTGTTTAAGCTTACGTGCAAAAAAATCTATGAATATACTGTAGATATGTGAAAAAGTTTAACAAACTAAAACTGAAATAAAAAATGAAATTTTCTTAACGTGCTGTCTCAAAACCTCCAAAATATGATAGCTAATAATCACATAAAAGTTAAATAAAGAATTACATAAACAAGTAAACAACTCCTTACTAACCAAAACAAGCTATTGAGTTGTCTAAAAACATCTATAATTGAGAGTGAAACGCCACAGACATAACACTCTCAGCCCAATGCTGGTTGCTTGCTGAAGCTAAGCAGGGTTGAGCCTGGTCAGTAGCTGGATAGGAGAATAGAAGAGAGACTGCCTATACTGTAGGTTGCTGTTGGAAGTGATGTTAGTGAGGACAGCTCCTACCCTGCAATCAATTTGGGTCCTAATGCCTAATAATAGTAACGGGGGATACTATACTGTATTAAGCCTCATCCTTCGATGAGACATTATCTGATGCCCTGACTCTCTGTGGTTATTAAAATCCTATGGCACTTCTCAAAAAGTGTAAGTGTGATCCCTGTATCCTGATCACATATGCCAATAATCAATAATTTAATATATTGCGATAATGAATGTGCATTTAAGAATGCATTTAAGATTATTTTGGCACTGGTGGTTCATCAAAGCACCAAATGATTGTAGACTTAATTTATTTTAAAACATTAACAACTTCACATGTTATTTTGGCCTACGGCATTGAAAATTACGTGACTATTTATGGACCTTACATTTGTTAACTCTGTACAGTGAGGTTTTATCTGTTAACATGGGTTAATTTAACAGAAGTCACTGTAATGACAACTTCAAAAGCATGCAATGATCTTAGATGACATTAATTTCATAGTCAATGCCTAATAGTGTATTAAAATAAAAAAAATCATAATCATTTTAATAAAAACAGAGCTAATAACGAATTAATTCTTTATTATTATTTTTAAATACTTTAACATATAACTGTAATTTGACTACTTCACACTTTTGATTTTGAAACATTAACTAACGTTTACTAAGTAGACATTATTGTAAAATGTTGTAACTTGTATTTTATCATGCTTTTGCAATTAAATTTGTTGTAATATACAGTATGTGTAGACAATAAAGCAATGCACTACTGTATTTATTTTTCAATTATTATTAAAGCAGCGTTAAAGTAATCTTTTTTAGCAGCTTATGTCAATATTGTGATAATATCATATATTATGATTAAAAAAATAATAATAATAATTAAAAAAATAATTCACAAAAAGAAAATGTATTTCTGGTCAAATTCCCTTCATCTGCCCTTACCCATAATGGTCTTATACTGGTGTTGGTGAGGGAGAGACCTCACTTGATTATAAAGTGCTTATGGAAATACACATTAAAACACTATATAAATACATACATTAATTTATGAAAAAGATTATTAGTTCTACATAAACAATTTGACAGGCTAAAACATGCTTCAAATCAAATAAAACAAAGAGAACATGGTAACACGTTAGTTTGGTCACAATTCATGCTATTAATACTGTCTTATTACCTGCTTGTAGCTATTTAGTATGATCTTATTCTAGATCCCTAATCCTACCCAAAACCTAAACCCATCCTCTACCTTACCAATTATTAATAAATAGCTAATTAGTAGTTTATCTAGAAGGTAATACACTACCTGACAAAAGTCTTGTCATTGATCCCAGTTGTATGAGCAACAAATAATAACTTGACTTCTAGTTGATCATTTAGAAAAGTAGATTGAAGGTAGATTTTTTTTACAATGAATCATCTGTTAGACTGCATCCCAATCATCACAAATACTGCAGAGGACCTACTGGAACCCACATGAACTCAAGATTCTCACAGAAAGAGGTGAAGAAAAAAATCATGATTTGGGGTTACAGGATGGCAACATCAACGGCCATCAACAGCCTTATCAGGACATTTGTGCTGCCCAGTACATTACGAACCACAGGAGAGGGCAAATTCTTCAACAGGATAGCGCTCCTTCTCATGCTTCATCTTCCATATCAAAGTTCCTGAAAGCAAAGATGATCAAGGTGCTCCAGGATTGGCCAGCCCAGTCACCAGACATGAACATTATTGAGCATGTCTGGGATAAGATGAAGGCGGAGGCATTGAAATATTGAGAAAAATCTTGATGAACTCTGGGAGTCCTGCAAGAATGCTTTCTTTGCCAATCCATATGACTTTATTGATATGTTATTTGAGTCATTGCAGAGATGTATGGATGTAGTCCTCCAAGCTCATGGGAGTCATACAAAATATTAATTCTGTTTCCACTGCACCATGACTTTATATTCTATACTGTACATTATTTCTGTTAAATGGCAAGAACCATGTCTGAGCAAAGTCAGACCTTACTGTCCTAATTAAATAATAAAAAATCAAGGCATGATCATTCTTTTTTTTTTTTTGGTCAAATAAGCATAATCTAGAGGCCTTTGCCTTTCACATAAGCCACTTCTGATACCAAATGATCAATTAGAAGTCAAGATATTATTTGCTGTTCCTAAAACTTGGATAGCCAGAAAGACTTTTGTCAGGCAGTGTATTAGTAATTTATTTGATAATACCTTAAATTGTGACCTAAACTAAAGCGTTACTGAAAACACATATTTAAAGTAAGAAGATATTGAGGTATATATCATATGAATGAATGAATAATTAAATGAATTAATCTGTTTCAGTCAGAGGTCTTCAGCTTAGCGTCAGCCCTTTAAAAGACAAGCGCCTGTGTGAGACGGCTGTGAGGGGTGCGTGTGGCATGGATTTGGGTGAGAGCGGTCTGATCTGGTTCCTCTGGGCAGCAACAGAGCAAATTACAGCCGGCTTCTGGGAACACTTTCCATACAGCAGCTAAAGCTCCAGGCTCGTCTGCACTGCTTCTGTAAATAGTGTTAAAGCGAAAGGGGAGGCTAGCGGCCATTTTTGGCCCAGGCATCTCTCAGCTTCTCACTGACATATGCTGTCTGCTTTGGACATACTATTGGTCACAAGGGGGGAAAGTTATAAATACGTCCCAGAACAAACAGTTGAGGTCTGAAAGTTTCTGAAGACTGCCGACCACGGTCAGGTTGCATAATGGGATAATAACAGGTATAGGTAGACCTCTTTATTTATCCATAATAATATTAGCCTGGCTAAAGCCTAATGAGCTCCTGCTGTCCATCTAAGTGAGTGACAACAGAGACAGCTGTAATATGTCTCTCCATTTAATACAGTAGCTGCCAAGTGCATTTGATTCACATCTATTGTTTTCTAAAAGGAACACAAAGAACTGAACCATGAGTTTGAGACCAGGCTAACAAAGAAGAAATGATTTCTTTTAGCATTCAAACAATGACAAAAAGTCTGCAGGACATTTCTTGTGACCAGCAAGATTCGTTCTCTTTATGTGCAGCCAATTACAATGCACCAGTCCTGCTCAGCTGCCACAAGTGCTTTTTATAAAAACGAAAGCTTCAGAAGTGCCCACAAGAATTGAAGGAATTTACCATCCACACAAACCCCGTAGATTTGTTGCAGTTCATATAATTTTGGTTTTGGCTCGGGAATAATTTGCAAGCGTGCACTTCAAATGAGATGCTTTCGTGCAAAGTGCAGCGTGTTGTGTGTTGTGGACGGCAGTCTGGAGTAATTGAGGTCATTTGATATGCACCATTTGGGGGTCCAGCCCTCACACATAATGTGCTGTTTTGACGTGAGTCGAACGAATCCTTGCTATGCCTCCTTTAATCCCTTACATGTACTTTGTACTTGAATTAGTGGCTGAATATGGTCTCAAACCAGCCTGTTCTCAAGTGAACACGGAAAATTAACTAACTGACTGACTAAAAACATTTCATCCGTGTATTACTGCATTGCATTTTGGGATATATACTCACACATAAACTAAAAACATAAGGGTTTTTGTACACTCATGGCATTGTATACTATTGTTTGAAACATGTTTTTACATGTTTGCATTTTATAGCCTCTTCAAACACTGGTTATGTTTCCATCCAAAGACTCAAATAAAACTTACATGCAAAACTGAAAGTGAACATAAAACATTTGCAAACACCATGTCCATCTAATTACATTACATTTTCAAAGAAAACTAAATTGTGACTTCCTGGTAGACTGGTAGCAAATATCAAAAAGAAATAATAATAATAATAATAATAATAATAATAATAATAATAATAATAATAATAATAATAATAATAAT
>CAIGQQ010038283.1:4077672-4091836 GCA_903798035.1 Danio albolineatus
ATAATAATAATAATAATAATAATAATAATAATAATAATAATAATAATTTCTTGCATTAGGAGAAGCTACTATTTTATTTTTATTTTTATCTTTTTTACAGTATATAATAAATGACATGTGCCTCAGAAGACAAAGATGAAAAGCAGTGAAAGCAATGTGGCTTTTGGAGGTGTGAGACTGCTTTTCGGGATGGCAACTGCTCAAAACAGTTCTGGGAAGTTATATACCACATCACTCTGATGACAGACTTTGGCAAAATGGATTAAAATGACCAAAACAACACTGCAGATGTGCCAACGCCATTTCACGGCAATTCGTAACTTTTTGATTCAGTGGCTAATTCATATCAATTCGCACAGCTAATTCATAAAATTTAGCACGATTGGCTCATCACCCAATGACAGTTGGGTTTAGGGGTGGGGTTGTGCGTCATGCCTCCTTTTTAAAATCGTACATTTTTGTATGACTCAACTCTTGTATGGATTTGTATGAATTAGCCACTAACTGGCAAAACGTAAAATACTTCATCTAGATCAGGCTGGATGTGCAGGTATAAGAAACTTATACCTGCACATCCTATAAGAAACTTTACAAGTACATGTCAACTCACACTAACCCTACCCCTAACCCCAACCCTAACCCTAACAGTCTACTTATAATCTAATGAGAATTAGTTGCAATGTAACTTAAATTCAACAAACGGACCATCAAAATTAAGTTTGATTGAACAAAATGTCCAGTAATATCATCCTTCCATGTCTATTTTTTGTTATCACGTGATCTGTTAAAACAAAATCACATTATTTTTTTTGATGTTTGATGTGCATGCTGAAAATGTATTTGGTGTTTTCTTTGTAGTTTATGTACATTATTTCTTATCGAATAAAAAGTTTGTCCTACTCAGTTAGTGCATTTTTTTTATAAGTGTATGCTCATGTTTGCATTTAAATTACATATATAGTTGAAAATGGTTATTTTAACGTATTGTCTAGACCTTAAAATTACTTTAACATCAAAGTGCATCACTGTTACATTGTCTAATTTATTCATTTCCTTTCTTTCTTTCTTTCTCTTTCTTTCTTTCTTTCTTTCTTTCTTTCTTTCTTTCTTTCTTTCTTTCTTTCTTTCTTTCTTTCTTTCTTTCTTTCTTTCTTTCTTTGCTGTGAGCAACATCAACAGATGCTGCTGAATGTGTTTAGAATGTACTGAACCTGGAATATTAAACACACCAGATCAACATCTGTGCAAGTGTCTTAAAACGTATGCATTCTATATGCATAGCATACATATATGTTTAGCAGTGAGATTGTCCCAGTTTCTTGCTTACTTACAAACATGATTTATTTATTTATTTATTTATTTTTATTTTAGTTTTTGGAAACACCCCAGTACACTGCAGGATTAATTTACTGTCTGCATAAACAGATACTCATATAATTGGGTAATAGACTTTTTAAGAGCTTGGCAAGTGCGAGGAACATTATGAGAAACTACTTGCAGACGCAAAGGTCTTGAATTACCACAAATGCACAAAGTCGGTATCATTGTTATGTGCAAACACACTAAAACCCTTCTCACTTCAAACAAATCGAGCATCCTCCTTTCTCAATAACCACAGGACTGCAACCACCCAAAAAAACACAGCAAGTCCCAATGGAACATCTGCAATTTACTGGTTCTCAGACTATAGAAACCCAGGGGGAAAGCACTCCACCCAGGCATGGTCTTCATGCATCTGGGCTCATGAATGTCTTTTGTGCAAATGATGGCAAAGGGCCAGAATCCAGATCCAAAGAGAAGCACATAAGACGTGCTTTGGCACAAGTTGCACTGGACACAGAATGTTCCTCTACATGCTATTTATGTGTGCCCAGTCATATATATCTGTAGATGTACTGAGAGAATGATGAATGTTCATACCCAGACCATAGAAAGAATTGTCTGCAGATGAATTATTGCTTTACATTTTTTGATATTCACATTGCATTACATAAGAACTAACTTGTGTTAAATGTCAAATAAACAGAAATGAGTCTTCTTCAGGTTGGCCTCATGAAACCTTTGAGGTCTAAGGTCTTGGCTCATTAACTGGGATGACAAAATGTCAGAGCTGGTCAAACAATGTGATTAATTTGCCTGAAGGAGAAAATTGGTTGGCAAATGAACAAAATATGTCATTTCCGACCTCTTGGACAGGAAGCAGGAGCACATAATAAGGTACATCTAATTACTGTGCTGAGGTGAGGACCTCAGCTCGAGCCCTTATCACAGCTTTGAATCCATGCCATGCAAAGGGCTCGCTGTTTAGTCAGATTAGACAGCGTCAACATTCCTTGAATTCTGTGTGTATGAATCAAAAGGCTTTCTAAAACAAAGCATTCAAGGTGGTTTTATAATGTTCTTCGAACACACTCTGACCACAGAGGTAGATTTAAGGTCCATTTACACCAAACATGAAGATGATATGTTTTGTTTTCAACACCACATACAGTATATATCAAAGGTATCAGACAGGTATGATTTCAATGTATTCCAAATGGGACAATTCTGCTTTTGAAGGGCACTTTAGAGTAAGAACAATTATAGCCATAGGTCATTTTAAAGCATAGTGCTCAAAACTGGTCCATCAGAATGTAGGGTTTCTAACCGTACAAGTGATGGATACTTTTACTTCCATGATTTGTTATGTTAAAGAAAAAAGCTACTTAAAAAAAAATAAATAAATATAAAAATGTCAAGTGTCCAACGCAAATTAGTTGCAAACAATATATATGGGCAGAATTTAAACAAGCAAATTAAATTTAGTGAGCACTGCCTCAAAGCAAGAGGGTCGCTGGTTCGAGTCTCGGCCGGGCCAGTTGGCATTTCTGTGTGAAGTTTGCATGTTCTCCTAATGTTTGCATGGGTTTCCCTCGGGGGACTCCAGTTTCCCCCACAGTCCAAAAACATGCGGTATGGTTGAATTGGATGAAATAAATTTGTTGTAGTGTATGAATGTTTCCCAGTACTGGGTTGCAGCTGAAAGGTCATCCGCCGAGTAAAACATTTGCTGGAATAGTTGGCGGTTCATTCAACTGTGGTGACGCCTGATAATAGGGGTCTAAGGTACTAAGCCAAAGGAAAATGAATGAATGAAATGAAATATAGTAATGTTTAACTTAATTTGTTTAAATTCCGCCCAAATAAACTGTAAATCCAATGAATATTTTTTTCATTGCACAACTAAGACGAGTTTTATAATCTGATTACTTTTTCAAGTAACTAGTAAAGAAATGCGCTGCTTTTTAAATTTTAAAATATATTTTATTTAATTTAAAAAAAAAAAGTAATTCCAGTTACTTTATTTTCACATTTATTGACTGACAGACTTCCTGTCCCTTTGTGCTATAAATTGTTGTGTTACGCACAACGTGTAAACACGATACTTGCTGTAGTTCTAGCTTAAATGTGAATATACAGTATGTTTGCTCATCTCACTTGCACAAAAACAGATTCAGGTTTCTTTTTTCTTGCATCCTATCCTTCATGCTCAGCTGCAAGGTTTGTTTGAGCTGTGCCTCAACTGTACAGACATAAATTTACATTTCCTTCAGTCTGAGATTTATTCACGTCACATTTCACGTTTGACATAAAACAGCCTTACATTTGTCAAAAATATATATTTTTATATATTGTTACAAACAAGCAAGCCCATCCCAGATAAAAAGGCATGCAAGGTGACACACTACCTTCCTCAAAAAGTATCCAAGATACACATTTAGGAACTTTTTAAGAAGTAAGACGATATTCTAACATGTATCTTTTAAATGTAACATTGTCCAACACTGGAAATTACACTGTGCTGATATTAAAAAAGACATAAAGGGATAATTCATTCAAAATGAAAAGTGTGTCATCATTTAACCGTCCGTTACTAGTTTTAAACCTTTATGAGTTTTTTTTTTTTTCTGTTCAACACAAAATAAGTTATTTTGAAGATAAATTGAAAGGTAACACTTTATTTCGATGGTCCATTTGAGTATTAGTAGACTGTCAACTTAATATCTGATGTCAACAGACATTTAACTGACTATAAGAAACTTTATAAGTACGTCAACTTACACTAACCCTACCCCTTAACCCCAACCTAACTGTCTACTTATAATCTAATGAGAATTAGTTGCAATGTAACTTTAATTCAACAAACTGACCATCAAAATAAAGTTTGATCGAAAAAAAAATTGACTTCTATAGTAGGAAACATAACATGTTCAACAGAAGAGATAATCTCATAAAGTTTTGGATCCAAATGAGAGTGAGTAAATACTGAGTACATTGTGATTTTTGGGTGATAAATCTCCTTACTTCACATTTACACCACAACAGTTATCATTACAGTTATCTGAACAGTTAGTGTTATCAGTGTGACCAGGGCTTTAGAGACTTCATCCAGTAAATTTAGATTTAACCCATCAGCAACTGAAGTTCATAGTTGCCATTTGTTTATATTTGCCATTAGAAGAGATAACATTTTTGGGGGTTCATATCGAATGGTTTTCTACAACTACATAATGAACATTTTTATAAATATGAGTTGATCTGTTGAATGGAGTGAATCCTCCTATTCAAAATTTTAATTGAATAAACTATAGCTGCCGCATATTTAAAGATGCAAGGCTATGCATGAAACCATTTAGAAAAAAAACAAAAAAAACTGTTGGCACAAATGGGTTAAGATGAAGTCACATGCTGGATTTTGTTGAAGGGGGTGTCCAACTGAATTGGAATGACTTGGCCACACAAATGCAAAACGTACATTTGCTGGCCACTTTATTAGATACAGTACATCTTACTACTACTGGGTTGGACCCACTTTTGCCTTCAGAACTGCCTTAATCTTTAATGGAAGGTACTGGAAATATTCCTCAGAGACTTTGGTCCATATTGACATGATAGCATCAAGCAGTTAAAGCATATTTGTCAGCTGCAGGTCTGGTGACTGTGGAGGCCATTTGAGTGAACCCATTGCCATTTTAAGGAAACCAGTCTGAGATGATTCGTGTTTTATAAAATGGCGCAATATACAGCTGGACATAGCCATCAGAAGGGGTACACTGTGGTCATAAAGGGATGTACATGGTCAGCAACAATACTCAGGTAGGCTGTGGCATTAACACGATGCTTTGGTACTTATGGCCCCAAAGTGTGCTAAGAAAATATCCCCCACACCATTACACCACCACCACCAGCCTGAAGCGTTGATACAAGGCAGGATGGATCTATGCTTTCATGCTGTTGATGCCAAATTCTGACCCTAGCCATCCACCTACCATTCCACGTGTTGTGCATTCAGAGATGCCCTTCTCCAAAATTGTAACAAGTGGTTATTTGAGTTACTGCTGCATTTTCTATCAGCTCGAACCAGTCTGGCCATTCTCCACTGACCTCTATCAACAAGGCATTTGAGTATGAAAATCCCAGTATTTCAGCAGTTTCTGAAAGACTCAGGCCCTCAGACTCAACCATGCCACTATCAAAGTCCCTTAAATCACCTTTCTTTCCCATTCTGATACTCAATTTGAACTGCAGCAGATCATCTTGATGTCTTGACCATGATCGTCATGACCAAATGCATTAAGTTGCTGCCATGTAATTGGCTGATTAGAAAATTGCAGTAACGAGCAGTTGGAAAGGTGTACCTAATAAAGTGGCCAGAGAGTGTATATCGCAGAAAGACATTTGGGGTGGGATGGGGCGGCATGGGCTCTGGCACAAGCTGTCTACGCTGTCAACTCTTAGCCACAGCTATGCCACTCTCTAGATGTCTGCTTTTATGTGGCAGCACTGCAGCCTCCCACATTCCGTAGTGTCCAAGCACGTTAACCAAACATGAATCACCAATCAGATGCCACCACCCAATCCAATAAATCTTTATAGTTTCACTTGCTGCCACACCAGCCACCTGTGCAGCAGATATCAACATGTTTACCATTTGCATGATGCATCAACCCAATATAGTTGCTGAGATTACTAGTGGGTTTGGTTTAATGCACAACACTGATCACAGAATATGACAATCTTATTGCACTTTGAACAAAACCGGAATTTAAGGGTACAGTTTTATTATATTATCAAATCTATTTAAATTTCCATCTTTGTTGAACTACACATGGTGTTGTGCAACTTATAATAGACAATACACTGTCAAACTTCTATTAATGAGAACTTTAATACTTTTCTTGTGTTAGTTGTGAATACATTTGGACAGATAGAATTTGTAATAAGTTCTAGTGTTCTGTATTTTGACTCTTGAAGCATTTTCACACATTTTTTCACCCTTAATTAAGGGTATAACCAATGATGGCCACAGACAGGACCTGCTGGGTACTTAGGAAGGATCCTAATTGAATCTGACAATAATTTTCACATCACTCCCGTGCTCTGTCTCCAATGCTATTAGTGACATTACTGCGCTAATGGTTGCCATGGCAGCATGAGCAATGCTCATTAATGACCTCGGCTGTAGTAATATTCAGTACAATCTTTTTCTTTATTTCCTGCTTCTTTTGGTCCCAAACTTCAGATATGAAGATGAAGGAGCACTTACAAGATGCACACCAGTAATTGACTGCTCTCAAGACAGGTCAGGGGAGGTTGGGATGTTTCTGGTTGTAATTAGCACTGAGAAACGGTTCAGGGGCATGGAAGAAAATCGTTAGGTAATTTGCACAATTAACGTTTTTTTTATCAAACGAATTTTACAACAAATCTATTCATATGGGTTTAATATGAATCTGTCTGCTTTAGGCAGTCTGGGTTCTACAAAAAATATTTACTTCATATTTGTTTAAAAAAATTCTGTCATTGAAGATCTGAAGTACAGTAATTTCTCCTTTGTTGTGCAAGTGAATTAGAATGATGTATTATGGTATTAGGTATTATGTTGCTTGCACCTTTTTCCAAAGCCCATTTTTTACACTTAGATATTCTATAGACATAGACATATTATATACTTGGCCCTTTGAAAATGTGATTTTTAGTATGTGTTTGTGTTACTCTGTAATCATTTCCTCCAAATTTAAAATAAAAATGCCATTATTACCAAAACAAAAGTGCTTTAAAAATATTTAAATATTTTTTACCAAGTGTCATTTTCTAAAGGAAAAAAAATCTATATGAAGAGTTTAGATGCAAAGACCTCTAAGTGCCATCTGATTTATTTATTTATTTTTTTCTAATATGAGCATTTTTCTCAGGCTCCTTTGTCTTGATTCAGTAATTTCACTTTTATGGCAAAAAAAGGGTTATATACATTGCGTTTAACATGAAATAACTGAACATAAGCATGAGAGACAGAGAGAAATGCTCATTGTAGAGGAAAATTCCAGACGGCACTTAGAGGTTTTTGCATCTGAACTCTTCATATCAGAATATGTTAACCCAGGCTCATTCTGAAAACGTACCCTTATATACATTTCTGGAAACCACCAACTATGTCTCAGGAGCTAAGTTTTTTTTTTTTTTGCGAATCCAATGGAGGCAGTGTTCGCTTTTTCAGATTTTACCACATTCTCACTCTGTTATTTACTTGTTTATTTTATTTTTTGGCTTCTGTTTTTTTCTTAAACGCTCTCTGGAATCGTTCTTCACCAGACCCCAACACCGTCCGCTGATGTACATGGCAAGCTAACTGGACAAACTGGTAACAGCAGGAAAGCTGTCCATATGGAGGTAAGTGGTCAGCTGGTACGGCTGAAAAGGAACAGCATCATGCCACCCCATTGCATTTATTTTAAAAACGCATTTTAAATGCAGCCATACGTACTTCTGGCTACATAATTCACAATCTCCAGAAACATATATAGGGCGATGTTTTCAGAATGAGCCTATGTTGTAAATTTTCTTGTATGTTTTATTTAAATAAAATGATTAGGAAAATGCAGTGCAAGCTGTTGCTTTTTTAAAAAGTGTACAAACACCTCTTTTTCTAAAGTTCACAGAATAAATCCTCCACAGCAGATATACTGAAATGGACAGCTGCTCTTTTAAGAAGTCTATTCTTACTAGCTAGTTTGGCGCAAGTGCACAAAAATGATGGGACAAACAAACGTCTGTTGTGGATGAGGCAGTGTTTTGAATGTGGTCAAGCTTTGTTTAACAAGCTTCCTGAGAAGCTCATTTTCCTCGGCACAGAACACTCCTGGAATTGAGGCAAATAACATTTCAATGGCCTGTAAACAACAGGGTGCGTGGCTAGAGTCACATCTGATTCGTGGAGCACTTCCCGGCGAGCCAGCCAGGAGAACGAGCCCTGAGCAGCTGGACTGTGGCAGATCTTTTCACACACCCACACACGCACACACACACACTCACAAGCCACAAGCTAAAACACACAAACCCCACCCCAGACAGCTTGGAGAGATTACAGACTTCAGTCCATGCGGCCAAAACAAATGCTACAGTTCCATCACAGTAGCTCATGCAAACTAATATGGATAGGCTGACAGCAGTGATAAGTGAATCTGATTGAGAAGAAATTGGCTGCTTTAAAGATGCATGATACCTTATTCAAAAGAAATATTTAATTCATAAACCATGTCGTGCTTACCATATACAAGATATTTACTTGGTACATTATAAACACAAGACGGTTTATGAATTAAATCTTTAAAAATCAGTAATAAGAAAACATGCACTGTGTGTATGTGTGTGATTTTTGTGAGCAGAAATTTGTATAATGACATGGGTATAACCTTGGTATAACAATGTCGAGGAGGTTAATGCGATCATGCCTTTTTACTCGTAATTTGTAACTTTTTACATTCAATATTTGCCACAGGTTTACTTTGAAAGTTGGGTTTAGTGTTATGGGTAGGGTAAGGCCATATAATTATCATTTTCTACAGTATAAAATACATTAGGCATAAGGAGAGTGCTCATAAACCACACTATCCAACCCAAGGACATTATTGTTACCCCTGTATACATTACTGGGGAGCATGAAATACATCCTAGGTAAGTTTTTTTTTTTTTTTTTGCAGTTTTTGTTTTCGCGAATCCACCAGAGGCTGCTGTGTATGCTTTTACAGATCTCAAATTTCTCTCGTGAGTGCCATTTGCACCTGTTCTTCCCACATACGTTTACCAGAGGCAATTGCCGACTGCCTGACTGACTGAAAGAATGACCGACCAACTGATCCCCCCCAATCCCTTCCCTAGAGCCAACCGACAGTGTTTTCAAAAGTAATCCAGAAAAAGAAAAGCCCTTTCAGCTCACTGATTTTTACCACATTTTCAGATCTTACCACATTCTCACCCTGTTATTTACTTGTTTATTTGTTGCATTTTGTTTTTGTTTAACCTGCTTTCTGGAACCGTTCTTCGTGCGGACTCGTGAAAAGAAACAGAAGCTATCGACAGTGTCATACCACCTCATAGCGTTTGTTTGAAAGGCGAAATGCAGCCGTACATAGCTCTGGCTACATAATTCATGCTTTCCCGAAATGTACTGTATACATGAGTATGTTTTTATACATGGGTATAAAATCCAGTGTGTGTGTGTGTGTGTGTGTGTGTGTGTGTGTGTGTGTGTCTATTCTTTTGAGTTGTGTTTTGTGATGCTCTATACACCTAGTTCGTCCATGTGTCAAACCCTTAGTAGTTGTCATACCTAATGTTGCCTTGTTGTTTGTCAGTTGCGACTGATTGTAATATTTCCTTGTTAGTTTTATTAATTCATTAAAGTAATCCTTCCCTTAGCACCTCCTGCCATTTCTGCGGACCCAATAAACTATTTAAATCTGTACTTTGTGATGGTCATCAAGGGAATTTTGTGACTTTCTGAAGTGAACGCTTTTTTGAGTGGATCGTCCTTCACTATGGGTGATTTGGAGGAGGATATCATAACATCTGCCATGTCAACAATTATGGTAGCTTCACCTAGTATCAGGCTCCCTGCACCTGAGTCTTACCCTGTAATGGCTGCCCTTCCAGAGTCTCGTGCCCTCAAAGCCACTAGTTCAGAGTCTCTTCCCAAGATGGCTGCCACTGCAGAGCCTTTCTGAAGTGCTGGGCAACCCCCTCACCCTAGCACAGGGATGGGCAAACTTGGTCATGGAAGGCCAGTGTCTTGAGAGGTTAGTTATAACCCTAATCAAACACACCTGCCTTTGGCTTCCCAGGAAAAAAAAAATTAAAAATCAGTGTACATTTAACTCAACTTGAGTTTAACTTAACACCTCTTGGGTGTACATATGACTCCCTCCATTGTGGAGTTAAAATAACACTTTCTAAAGTGTGAGATTTTTACATTATTCCTAGAGTTCACTTTAAGAGTTCATTCTTGCATCGAACTGTGTGTTACCCTTCAAAATGTTAAAATATTACCTTTTTTGGTGTGTGTGACGGATAACAGTGATCAAATATGTTGAAAATATTTTTTATTTAATAAATGTTAATTAATCTTTTCAGAAATAATTTCAATACATTCAACTCTTTGCATTTTAAAATGCAACAAGACATGTTTCAAGTTAAAAGCATATTGCCATGGCAAGCATGTTGGGTTAAAAGTAGGGATGGGCATTTGTGATCATTCTTCATTTCGATTAATCCACAGGTTTGAGAAGCGATCAATCGATTAATCAAGGGGGTGGAGCTTAAGCAAGAGGCGGGGCGTGTGTGCGTCAAAGCCACAATTAAATAACATCACATTTAAAAAATGCATTTTATTTAAAGCCCTGTTAAATACGTTGTTGATAAAACTGACAGGATTCAGAAAACAATTAAATCAACACTGTTGGGTTATGAAAAAAAGATCACCATCAATATTGGTTAACACAGTAAACATTTAAAGAAGCGTGAGGCATGTAGGTTTTCTACATGACGCATCAAAGCCTAGCGACACAATATCTAAATGTTATATTACAAATTGTGTTTATCTACACAAAATGCATGCGAGCTTGAACTACATGCCAACCAGAAAGTAGTGGATGCGCAGGCCCGGCGCTACAGGGGAGCAAAAGCTGGCTGTAGAAAGAATTTGTGTCCCCTCAGTCCAGAGATCTCGTCCCCGCGTCAGGCCAGGGTGTGCCTGCATAAGCGCACATGCAGCGGTGCACTCTAAATTCACCTGAGAAAACTGCACTAGTGGAGCACCTGAAGGCGAGCAGCCTAGTTCATCACATGTAATTCTTTAAAAACAACTCTTTTGAGCTCTAAAGGTAAAAAGTGCAAAATAAACGTGCCATTATAGCAGAGACGCAACTGCATTTCATTCCTACATTCGGTTTTCAGTTAGGAGTTAATTTGTAGCCTAATAAAAATGTTCAGTTGGACACTGCACAGTCCGACAGTAGACTACACTATAAGTAATATTATAATTTATTATATTCATTATTATTAATATTATTACAATTAAGCTATACATTTGACAGCGCAGAACCCATTTTGAATATCTGCTTTCATTTTGACATCGCTAAAGCGCACCTTTGTTTAAAAGAAACATCCCATTAAGCAGCAGCAGTCAAGTTAGGACACTTAAATAATGCCTTTTGAGTTAAAAGATGATCAGCCAGCGATGTCAAGTTTACAGTGTTATAAATGAAAAAGGTAGGCTATATATGTGTGCGCAAGTGAAAGTGCGCTGCAGGTGGGCTGAATGAAAATATTTTTAAAAATATGTAAATGTGGGCTATATGCTATTTGCTCATGCTAAATTACACACCAGAAAATATATTGTAGGCCTGTTTTAACGGCTAAAATACAGTTAGCATATAGATATTTTTTATTGTAGTTAATGGCCCTAAAAATGTAACCTGAAAACAAGTTAATAAAATAAGCTTAATAAATAAATAGAATGACGGGTATAGGTCTAATAGCCTATGGTTTATGGTGGCGTTTTTCCAAATGCCAACCGGACACAAAAAAACCTACTCATGATAACATAAATCTAGCATAACATAACTTTATTTTTACCTTTAAGCTATATGACATCCTGGCGCCGGGCCGGCCTGGCATGAGTCCTCGCAGTGACTGTTTTGCGCGATGGGACATTATAGTGGGGCTCGGCGTAACTCATTAAACGTTTGAAACCTTCACCTTTAACAAAACTAATAGGCAGCAAGTCTTTTGCTGTTGTTTCCGCTATTAGCTGCGTCATCTTCTCTGCTCTGTCTGCGTCGCATTTCTGTCTGATGGTGAATTCTCTTATGCTCGTCTGACTGTAGGTTATGTGTAAGATGGTAACATATCGAACTTGTAGTGTGGCGCTGCACATCTTACACTTGACTTGGTGTTGCCAGACATCGCTGCTCACTTTAGAAGTGTCTTTATAAAAGAATGCGAATGTGCGCGTCTATGTGCTATACTTCCACCTGTCATGTGCCCGCTGTATCGAGGCGCTGAATGGTGCATCTGGTGGGCGACGCCCTATAACCAATCAAATATCAGACTACCGCCCAAATACCAGCATAACCAATCAGAAAGAATGAAAGTAATTTAATCTTAATCTAATCTAATTTAATCGATCATCGTTTTCATGCTCGTTTAACGCTGATGCGTTCGATTAATCGAATGATCGTGCACATCCCCAGTTAAAAGTTTAACACTGAAAAAAAAAAAACAAACTCTTAAATATACTCTCGTTTACACTCACAGATTAAAATGTACTCTGGTTTTAACACTGAACAACACCAAAACAATCACACTGTATAGTGAACACTGGAATTTTTGCTGTGTTTTGGTGACATTAAAGACATGGATTAGAATGTTCATGGGTGTTTGATTAGTATTGGATTAAAACTCTGCAGGCCTTCCAGGACTAAGTTTGCCCACCCTTGTGTTAGACTATGTGGTTCTCTCTCTGTCAAGGGCTTCTCAACCTGTGCATCTGAGCTGCACACTGCTCTTCTGATCACCCAATTCCAGTGCCAGTTCTAGTACAAGATTCCACTATAGTGCCAGTACTAGCCCTTGACTCCATTCCAGTGCCAGCTCCAGTCCATGACTTCACTGTTCTAGTCTGTTATGCCACTGCAAAGCTGGTTCAAGAGCCAGTACAAACTCATGACCCCATTCCAGAGCTAGTTTCTTGTGTCTTGTTAAGTTGTGCAGTTCATTACAGTGGCATGGGTTCCCATTATCAGGCTTGGGATTCCATTGCCATTGATATCCTTTTGGTAGGCATGGTAGACAATAGAATATTGAACTCCACCCTTTTGGTACTGTTCTGTTGTGGTAACCCTTGGATAGGGTGCCAAAAAGTGGTATGATAAAGATTTTTGACAGTGGATATAAATGCATACTAGTGCTGCACGATTAATCGTATCGCAATCGCAATCGCGATGTCAGCCTATGCGATTACATTACAGCGAATCTTGCGATTGTATTAAATAAACGAATGCATTTGTGGACGTAACAAGAAAGAAAATGCACCACCATTTTTGTAGTTTCTTTTTAATACGATTACAATGTAACGCAATAAAAAAAGAACTACATGACCCAGAAGCCATCAGGACTGTGTGTGTATGTGTCTGAGTATCACGTGCTGATAAGCGCGACCGAGCCAGAGCAAACACGGTGATAATGCTTGTCTCCTCCAAAAACAGCTTGGACATCGCATGATGTTCTGAACGTGTATAATATGTTTGCAGCCGAAAGATGCGAGTCGCTTTCCGTATGTTCTAAACCAAAAGGTTTAGTTAAAGCGAAACGACCGCGATGTGGCGCTTTGCTTTTCATGCCCGTCGCCTGGCAACAGACGTACACAAAACATCGGCTTGATGATGTAAACGTATCAGCCAAACACCTTTTCGTCCATCAAGCGAAATTGTCGTCGGGTGTTAAGTCTCTTGTAACCGACAAAATTGCTCACAACCGCCATCATAGGTTCAGTGTTTTCATTCAAAGTAAATTATTGAATTAAATTGAAACTAGAAGAATTATTGTATGCATGTATGGTGGTGAGTGACGAGGAATATCTGCTGTTAACCTTTTCATGTGCCCAACGTTCTCTATAAAACCAGACACATGCTGAATGTTTTCATGTAGGATGCATATAATGCAGACGGCCACATTTTAAATTAAATCAAATAAGCAGAACCAAAAGTTGTATGTATGTGTGTGTGTATATATATATAACAGACAAAATATGATATGTTTAAATAGTGCATGCTGCATTTCTCTCTCA
>CAIGQQ010038283.1:4096836-4107816 GCA_903798035.1 Danio albolineatus
AAAGAACTTCACAAGGTAGCTATCTGCAACCCACAGTGTGCGGGTCTTATTATTTCTGTTTCATTATAGGGAGCAAATTAAATATCAGGGCCAGAAACAGGAGTCGTGTAGTCTTTTAATTATGTCTAATAAATCTAACTCCCTAATTGCCCCTGGGGAAAAGAAGGACTGCTGGGTAATGGAGGGGCCTGGAATGGCACTTTCCTATTTGTTATTCTACCTTCCTAGATTAAGCAGACAGACAAAAAGTGGGTGATTGTCAAGGCGTTCACCGTGTTTGTTTACGTCCTTGTAGCTGGAGGGGACTACCATTCTAATGAACATCGGGAAAACGCATGCTAATTGGATGTGTTTACTTAATACTGAAGCGTGATGCTATTGCCGTTGATTCTGCAGCTGAGAGAGGTTTGTGTATTTGTACTGTTTGAAAATAAGTTGGTAACTCTTCATTAAGGGCATATCCACATCTGCTATATTAATAGGAGAGTTGCTGTTAATAGTTCCTGATGCTCATATGGGTATTAACAGACAAAGACACTGAGTCAAGATAATTATGTTGTGGTAAAGATTACTGTCGCACTGTCTGCTTCAATATATGTCACTAGGATGTGAATACTCGTTTGTTTATTGTGTGATTTCTGTGCTCCTGCTTAGTTTTAGAACAAGTCTGATGAAGTCTTCTGGGTTTTTAATTTAAGCAGACATGTTTAACTTTAATTTGAGGGCAAAAGGGTAACTAGTCACCCTTAAAAATAATAAAATGTAACAATGGACATTAACAAGTATTTGCATGAGGTAGCCTCCAATGGTATATTTAGAATGTGTATATAGTAAAATCTGGACGACTGTACTCTTATAAATAAAAAGTTCATTGTTGGCATCTGGGTTTGTGAGGATCCTTCAACATTAACGGAACCATTTTACTTTTTTTAAGATTGTAAATGGTTGTCCAGATTTATTCTAAACAAAATGACAGTTTCATCTGTTCCTCAGTTGTGAAGTCGCAGCTCAATTTATTTTCACAACATATATGTGCATTTATGAAATGAATCTTAAATGCCTTAATCAACATTGCATGCCAATCCATGCATAGGTATGATTTAGTTTCATTTGTCCCTATGAAATCCATTTTGTTTTTAATTATGTTTTATTTGTCAGCTTGATTATTTATTTTTTCCATGTTAAAGCTTGTTTCTCTTTGTTTCCTCCTTTTTTTAAGATAAAAAGCTGGTGATACAAAATCCAATAACATTGAAAGATGGTAAATACTATTTAATTTTTATTTACTTGATCATGTGATCTGATCAGTCCTGCTTTTGATTTATTTTATATGTTATATTAATTATTTTATATTTAAAATGTGCCAAATTATGTGCCATTTCAGATAAAGTAAACTCTGTCTGTAGGTTGTGGATCCTGTACCCTTTTCCAACAACAGCTTAATCTTAATACCTGTGTTTACATCAAGGTATTAGCTTGAAATTGTGTACCGCACGCAGAGAACCTCTGGTTAAAACTACAGCAGAAACCAGAACAAAGTTCCTTAACATTTATTCATTCATTTGTTCATTTTCCTTCCGCTTAGTCTCTATTTCAGAGGTCGCCACAGTGGAATGAAACACCAACTATTTCAGCATATGTTTTACACAGCGGGTGTACTTCCAGCCGCAGACCAGTACTGGAAAACACCCATGCACACACTCATTTACACACACACACACACACTCATACACTATGGCCAATTTACAGAAGTTCATCCAACTACCCTATAGCGCATGTCTTTGGACTGTGGGGGAAATCAGACCATCCGGAGAAAACCCACACAAACATGGGGAGATCATGCAAACTAATGCCAAATGACCTAGCTTGGACTCAAACCAGTGACCTTTTTGCTGTAAGGCAACAGTGCTAACCACATTTAAATTTGTATACTTTTTATACATTTATATATTTAATTATTCAAACATTTGTTTTTATTCAAATATTGATTATTTACATTTTATTTCAACATTTACTAAAATAGTTAAACATTTATTTAAATAGTTAAATCTAAAAATGACACACACAAGAAAAGTATTTCTTGAATTAAAACCTATTAATTAGTGTTGCAGAAAGTGAATTTCTCTCTCTCTTTATAAAAATATAAGTACATCATCAATTTATATGGCATTATATTAAACATCAAGTTCGTATATTAATTATAACATTACAAAAGTCATTAGACACTGTAAGTATTAGTATAAAAGCAGTTTTTGATTAGTAAGTTGCATTGCTAAGCACTTACTTTAGTCAACTTTAATGGTGATTTGTCTTCGCTTTTTGTTTTTTGAGCCATCAGATTCCACATATTTAAATAGTTGTATCTCAGCCAATTATTGTCCTATCCTAACCAATTGTACATCGATGAAAAATTATTCTTAGTTATTCAGAGTTATATTTATTTATGAGGATCTGAAAAGTCTTTATTTGCAGCTTTATGTTTAAGAGCAGAACAGTGGAGGAAGCAATGATCAATATGTGAACTTTCCATTAACAAATACTTGTCACATAGCACTCTTCTAGGAAATATTTTTCATTGACAGGATTAAAAGTCCTTATGGCACTTCCTTTCCATTTTATCATAAACCACAAATTAGTCAAACTGAGTTCCTTATATCAGAGTCTGTCTGAGTGGTGTCACTTCAGACTTCGTTTTGTCATACATCCATTGGTCTTTGTGCGTGTGTGCCTGTATGTGTCTGTGTGGGTTTTTGTGTGCATGCACATGTGTTTGTGTGTCTGTGTGCGTGTGTGCCACAGTGCGTGCATGTGTGTGTGTGTGTGTATGTGTGCCAGACACAGCAGACCTGAGGCCTTGCTGGTGGTTATAGTGTGGCTGGTTACTCACTGGTGTCAATGAATCACAATGACTGTATACGTGTTAGGTAAGAAAAAACGAATGGTTTTCAAAATAAAAAAAACGAACAGGGTGTTCTTCAGCTGTCAGATTGCCAAAGACCTGCAAACCCGTTGGCTAAAAAAATAAAACAATTGAGCAAGTAAAAATATATTTCTCTTTGAATTTAAGTAAATATACAAATTTTAAGTTTTTGTCTTATTATATTCTTTACAAAATGAAAGTAATTACGTCTTAGATTTCCCAGCTTCCTGTTTAAATGAGAAATATGTTGATTTCAGAAAGAAAATTGCTTGTGAAACTAGGTGGTTTTGTGACTACATATAGAAAGTCAAACTTTTTTGAATAGGTTATTTTTAAGGTCTTGATTTTAAACAATACACAATTTTCCTACTTTTCAGTTCTCAGTAACACCGCACTGGTTGGATTTATTATAATACCACTAAAGTTTGTAGTCAAGAGCGAATCATGGTTCTGAGAAAATGAACGCAATGGACTAATCATTTCCTCTGAAGCTAATTTCCTTTCAGGTTTCCCTAAAGCCATAAACAATTTTTTTATATATTAATTTCTTCCAAAAATCATGGCTCTTTTGGGTCTATTATCCAACCCAGTGGAGTCCTATGAGTTTTTTTTATGAAAACCGCAAACCCCTTATGGTCTAGCATCCCCAATACCTTTGAGATACTACAATAGAGAGATGAAACAAAGAGAGGAAGATAAAAATTTGGAAAAGGTCCGCAGGGTCAGCTTTTCAAAAATTGAATGGACTGTAAACAGCACATTTCATTTTGTGTTTGCCAGAAGGCAAATTTCTAACGGTCGACAACTACTCAGAGGAATTAGAAAAATAACAGTATTTTATAAACATGTCAGCATTTTTATGGCATTAGTTCACTTCTTACAAAGTTGTTTTGCTTGCAAAGCTTACATCAGGAAGATAGCTGACAATTAGCAATGGAAAATGGAGTTGAGAATGTGCAGTTGACCAAACTTTTTTTATTATTATTTCCTTTTTTTTTTTTTTTGTTCTGTTGGGCATATAATGTGCATCCAGTAGATTATTTCAGCAGGTAAATTAATCATTCAGTGGCAATTAAGCAAGAGTCTCTTATGGACAAGAGGTTGCGCATGTATTATTTAAATAATACATAGAGTAGCCACTTCTTTCTTATTCACATGGAAATCTATGTTTTGATCACGATTTAATGGTTCATAACCCGACTGATTGTGAATAATACACAAATCTGCTGTTGTGTTAGTCATGTAAAAAGGATGTATTGTATAAAGACAATGGTAGCACCAAATTAAGATGACAGGTGTCTCATTTAAGCATATTAAAAAGGCCCCATCTACATCTATAATACTGGTTTTGTTAAATCCCAAATAAAATCAGCAACACAAACAGTTACACTATGACCTGATATTCATACATCATATTCTTTATGGTTAAGTTTTGTAACTCTCTGGCCAGATCTGTGTCTCTCTTCAGGCAGTTCCTTTGACTTCATGATTCTCATGTGCTCTGACATGCATAGTTAGCTGTAAGGTCTTATATAGACAGGTGTGCGGGTTTCCTAATCAAGTCCAATCAGTATATCAAACACGGCTGGACTCAAATAAAGGTGTAGAACCATCTCAAGGATGATCAGAAAAAATGGACAGTGCCTGAGTTAAATATATGAGTGTCATAGCAAAGTGTCTGAATACTTAGGACCATGTGACATTTCAGTTTTTGTTTTTTGAACAAATCAGCAAAAAATGTCAACATTTCTGTTTTTTTTTCTATCATTATGGGTTGCTGTGTGTACATTAATGAGGAAAAAATTAACAGAAACTATTTTAGCAAATGGCTGCAATATAACAAAGAGTGAACATTTTAAGGGTGTCTGAACACTTTCCTGAATACCCACTGCATAGCATTAAAAATACCTTTAAGTACACAACATTTTTAAATCATAATAGTGAGCGTAGTGAGTAGCACGTTCGCCTCACAGCAAGAAGGTCGCTGGTTCGAGCTTCAGCTGGGTCAGTTGGCATTTCTGTGTGGAGTTTGCATGTTCTCCCCGTGGTTGCGTGGGTTTCCTTCGAGTGCTCCGTTTTCCCCCACAAGTCCAAAGATATGTGGTACAGGTGAATTGGGTAGGCTAAATTGTCCATAGTGTATGAGTGTGAATGAGAATGTATGGATGTTTCCCAGAGATGGGTTGCGGCTGGAAGGGCATCCGCTGCGTAAAAACAAATGCTGGATAAGTTGGCGGATCATTCCGCTGTGGCGACCCCGGATTAATAAAGGGACTAAGCGAAAAGAAAATGAATGAATGAATGAGTTTTATTTTGACTATTAACAAAGCTCAATGACTCTCTGGTGACTGCAGAAAGTGGCTGTAAAGTGGCTGTTTTTTTTTTTTTTGTCTTCTTAGAAAATGACTCATGGATCATTCATTATGACATGCTCTAAATGTCCCTATTATTGTGAATACAAAACCACATTTTGCATGCATTTTGATGCATGTATGTATGTATTATTTATATATATATAAATTATTATTATTATTTATTGTTTTAAGGCTCATTAACTAAAGACTGATCCAATAGATACCGGGTAGAGACATAAACAGGACACAGTGGTGGATTTAAAAATAATAATAATAATTAAGATGTTTAGTGAACAAAAGGCAAGAACAATAATAAACTTTTGTGGATTGATCTAATTCCATCATGGATGGGTCCTGAAATTACAATTCAATATCAAAACGGAAAGTCTCAGAATCACTGTTTTTAAACTATGAAGATATTAAATGGCAAGCATGACAGATTCATTTCAAAACCTTTAAACAATTCTAAAAGTGACAAACAGTAATACGTAATGATTTGGTGTGACAACATAGTGAATAAATCATGATAATTTAAATTTCTGTGTAGACTATCCACTACTGCACACATACAGAGTTGGTCAAAACTTAATGTGACTTTGCATTGGTCTCTTGATGGCCATTACACAGTTGTGGGAGAATCCCCCCGTATACCTGTTAAAACAAACCAGGTCTTTGCTCTACAGGTCTTTCAGCATCCAGAGCTCTGCGAACACTCAAAACATTCAAAGTCACCAAGCGTGGCCCCGGCCACACTTTTTAAACACTTGTTAAACTTATACTTTTTTCCTGCAATGTCAACAGCTTCCAATCACCCTGCAGCGAAGGTTCCTACTGCCCTGCAACACTGCTGAGAGATGAAAGAGGAGAGAAACGGCCAGAATAGAAACTGTCCCTCTGGTTCCTCTCCTCTCATGAAGGGCCTGATTGAGAGACGGATGACAAACCCATCCAAGCGTGCCAACCACCACACCCCCCGAGCGGCTCCAAAAGCCCCAAACTAGACAGCGGAGACCAAGGATCACAGTTACATTCCTATTACCTGTGAAGTTTTGGCAGCACCATGCACTCCGAATGGAAACGCTGGGCAAATAAAATGGGCCAAAGCTGTCTGCACTCTCTCCCCACAGATGGATGGTGAAAGGCAACTCAAACGGGGCTTAGACAACCGTGGCCTCCAACCTTCTCTGGAAAGTGCGGTCTGAGGAGTTTCCATTGTTTTAGTGATGGGGGGAGAGGAAGACCACCGGTGGAGGTGTCCATATGGATTATCATGAGCGCTCTTTGCCTGTGAGCTTCTGCAGGCGCCACGGCAGGGCATGGAATAACTGTGTGCTGGCAGTGGCGGTCGAGAGATGGGACAGAAAAGCTGGACTTCCCAGGGATGATTGCATTGCCATTTCACTGCATCACAGAAAGACCCTTTCTTAATTTCCCCACAATGGCCTTTCATGTGCTTACATACGTCTGTTACATACAGTACCAGACATTGGACTATGTGTAAGAGAATGGGCTATGACATTTCCAGTACAATGATCTTTACAATTTCTGCAGAAAATAAATAAAAGGTCCTCTTAATGTATTATTCAAGACTATGCTGAAAGAGCTATTCTGTGCAATAATGACAATTTGTTGTACAAGGAAAAGGACTGATTCAGGTTATAGGCTTAAAATGGTAAATCTATATATTCCATAGTCTCAAAAAATCCTTTATAATCAAACTATCAGAACAGTGTAACTATAATTGAGTTATGGTGCTTGTGCAAGCATGTCTATTTTTCTAATCTGCTTTCTTAGCTGCTGTTTTCTCACCGTTTTGTGTGTATGAGCATATGGAATCTGTTGTTTAGAGAAAAAAGTGCAGCACATTACGCATTTATTTAACTGTCACTGTTAGAAGTATAGACAGTGTCTGGATGTTGCTAAACATATATTACTGATGTTTTACAATTTATTCATTCGCTTGTTCATTAATTTGCTTGTTCAGTCATTCATACATTAATTTCTGAAGAAAAATAACAAAAATTTTGAAAAATAAATTTCTTGTTTGATCGATTTTCATGAGTGCAAGCAACAAGTTAGTAGCCACAGATCATTTAAGGTGCTCTTTTTTTTCAACATATACATTTCTTTAACTGATGTGTAATAACCAATGCTTAAAGTCATTTGCAAGCTATTTTGTTTCACAGGACAGATTTATCCACACTTTTTCCCTAATTTAAAACCCAGTAGCCACCTTTGGTGGAGAAGAAAAACAGCAGAATTTCAACTTTAAGTTTATAATAACTGCTACTGTATGTTTCTTTTATCACTCATTTGCTGATAAATTTGTAAAAAAATAATAATAATAATAAATAATGACACAAAAAAAAAATCGAAATATGATAAAACTACATACAGGGTCAGTTAAACGCCCATTGCTTCCATGTGAATTAATTTATGCATTCTAAAAGATAAGTTGTAATCACCATTAAAACTATATCAATTTTCCTATCCATTTGAACATGGGGTCATACTTAATTTTGATGGTCCATTTGTTGAATTTAAGTTACATTGCAACTAATTCTCATTAGATTATAAATAGACTGTTAGGTTGGGGTTAAGGTCGGGATTTGGGGTAGGTAGTGTAAGTTGACATGTACTTGCAAAGTTTCTTATAGTCAGTTAAATGTCTGTTGAATGTCAGTATCAATAGATATTAAGTAGACAGTCTACTAATACTCAAATGGACCATCAAAATAAAGTGTTACCGAACATGGTAACTTTTTAGAGTTAGCATTGAGCATTGTAGTCTTTAAAGCTTAAATAAATTAATGACTAAACAAGCAAATGAACCAATGAAATCATTAAAATTCACAATAAATAAATAAATAAACAAAATAAATGAATAAATGTTGAAGAAATACAAACAGGAATACGTAGAAGCCTACATTAAGTTACCGAAAACCTTCACTTCAAAGTCTTTTCATGTACACCAACTCCTACAGACGAGACATTGTGTACCCTGTGCCACAATGCTAGTCGCCTTGACTAAACTCAAATGACAGAATCTCTTTTGCTGAGGAAGAGAGAGAGAGGAGGGCCTCCACTTACATAAACAGCCGTCAAATTGACTTTGCCCCTGTTTTTCCAGCCTTTAATGATGTTTTTCACCCTCCCCGCCATTACCAGAGATGAGAGTAATTCATTCCAGGACCTGCAATAATAAGGTGTTCCTAGCATATCTCCCCATTTCTGTGAATCGCAGCGGAAATAAGAGAAATGATTGTGGGGGGACAGGAGGAGAGAACTTAATAGAGGAAACCATTTAGACATTACAGTCATTTTAATGTACTTATGTCTGCCTAAAATCACCTCTTGAGCGGCACACGGCTACAAGTCACAGAGTATTAGTCCTGTCAGCAGAGGCTTTAAGAGTTATTGACTGCACAGGTAGCTGTTCACTCAGTGTAGCATAATGTTCTGGCCCAAGGAAACAGCCACTACCGACTGAACAGAACTCAAGTGTCTGATACAAATTACAAACGTCTCACAAAAGCCAACGACACAATTATATCAGTTAAACCAACAGCTCTCTGGTACAAACCCACTCGAGCGTAATTTTTTGTAAGGTTTCACCTCAATAGTCAAGCGACAATATTTAGACCTTGCAATTGCACTTTCTGGTGGTCTTATATCATAAATAAGCTAGGCAGTCATGACGAATTGCAAAGACGCACTATTGTAAGTCACCATAAACAGGACGGGGGCTGTTTTCCGACTCGTCTCGGCCTATTACTGCCTAGTCAGCAGCACATATTCATTTTATTTGTCAATTATGGGTTCAGGGACAGCGAAATGAAGCGCTTAGACGGCCTCAGAAGCTCGCAAGCCGCCCAAATTTGGCTTTGTTTCAACACAACCTTTGCCAATAACAAAGTAGAAGCCAATCAAAGCAAATAGCCCAGTGGATCTTTACTGTATAATTGGGATACATGTAATCATTAACCTTGGCGCAGAGCGAGGAAGTTAATGAATCAAATCAATACCTCTCTCTTCTGATCCATAATTATTTGAAAAGAGATGAAAAATTAAACAGGCCCGGCCTATGAGGTTATCATGCCATGCAATTAGCTCGCCGGAGGGAGATTACGTTACCTAGATACCGACGGGAGAAGTGTAATTTCTCTTTCAGATGAGAGTTTTTTAATGAAGAGTGCAATTACCTAAATAGGTCAGCAGAAGACATGGAAGCAGTTTTCATCCCTACCTGTGAGGGAGAGATTTAGAGAGACGGAAAGAGAGAAAAAGAGGGGGGCTTTCCATCGGATGGGTGTTGAAACACACACACACACGTATCCCCAACTGTTTGGATCATATGTCTACAAGAGCTGCTCATTATCTACCCAGACACCGCATATTCACAACAACAACAATGATAAAATTCATTATCGAGCATATATTTAAATACAATAAACAAGTTCTCTATTTATTATGTCAGCGTGGCACGCATATCTCTTAGAAGAATCAGAACAAAAGATTCTTCTGAATATCTTTGTTTACATTATGTTTATTTACTGGTTTGTTCATTATACTCAGTCGATGGAGAGGTTTTGCCAAAGAAATTTGTGATACAAAAAATGACAATGTTTCTTTAAAAACCAGACTCTTTTGTTGTTGTTTTCAGTTGTGGCTGTTGTCCGTTCCTCTTTGTCCAGCTCAGAGGTCGGGCGTGTAGGTGTAGAGTTTTCTGGTTGACCCTGATCCTCTGGGATATGTGTTTGATTTGTTAGGAAGACAACATACTGCTTTAAACTGGGTCAGGCAGGTACAGTAAGTCGGTGATGATGTCCTCTCCAAATGTACACCAAAACAACACACTCAGCACTCTGACATCATTGAGTGGATCAGACTCGGTTGTAGTCTTTTTATTCAGTTTTCTTCCTTTTAATGACATTTCCAATGTCATCTTTTTATGTTTACAATGTTTTTATGTTCACATGTTTTATAAATACCTTTAAATGGATCTATGTTGCAGTTTTTTTTAATCAAATACTTACTTTTTTCCAATTGCTGTACCTCAGCAAAAATCTGAAAATTACAGACTGTAGCTTAAAAAATTGTTATCAACTAGTGTTTAAAGCAGCTTAGAGGTGGCATCCATGCATTTACAAAACTGCACAATTCAAACAGCCTACTATATACAAATCATAACATCTTGTTCTGGCTACTCAGACAAAATATGTTAAAGGGCAAGATGAAAATCATCTTTTATAAGCTGTTTGGACTGTTTAAACTGTTTGTAGGTATAAAGTGTCCACAGTCATATTGGAGTGATATAAAGAAAATAAGTCTCTTGTTTTTTCTGATGTTAAAATTAGGATCCAAATCCCTCCAATTTTGAGGTCCAATGCAATGTTCGACGGTTTCCCCACCCACCAAATTCATTGAGAGCTATTTACGAACATGTATACATAGTAATGCATATAATCATATACACAAGACAGGACATGCGCAAAGCAACCACGATTAAAACATCTTAGTTCTCTATGACCAGCAGCACCTCAAGAATGAGTTTTACAAGTTTAAAACATTTTTAAAACAGTGCGTGTTTTTGAAATAAAGACAGTGCATGTCAGTACAATTATAAATCGTACTTATAAATCAGGTTTATTTGTACATTAACAAAATGGATGTCCATTCAGCCGAGTATATATATATATATATATA
>CAIGQQ010038283.1:4107916-4145089 GCA_903798035.1 Danio albolineatus
TATATATATATATATATATTAACATTTATCCTGTCAAATTTGCCATGCAAAAACAGTTCAAAACTAAACGTCTGTCAGCAAGAGCATGTGCACGCACGCAATCTGTATAATGACATTGTATGTGACTCATCGTTACAGACATGCTTGAATTAACTTCACAACAAATATATCAAATAACCGTTGGGAAAGTTCTTACTATAGTAAGGGAGATCTGCTTCTTTTTTGTCTGTCACTGTGGTGCTTATGTGTGAGAGACAGCAGTAGAAACTACAGCCATCAGATCTTTATAGCTCTGACAAGCACTTGGGAATGGTGGGCAGGGAGAACCAGCTCATTTGCATTAAAGGCACAGGTAACAAAAACAGCTATAATGTCATAGCAGCTTGAATTTAATTAGAGCTTAGTGTGACTCTGCAAGCAAGCAGTAGACCTTTTATTATGTCACAGTTGACCGCTTCGAATTCATTCAGTCATGCTTACATGGGGAGGAAGCAATGCTGTTTTATGATAATAAATACAGTTTAAAGGGGTGGTCCAGAGTGTATTGTTAAGGCTTGGTTGTGTTTATAAGATGCAAAGCATCTGTGCTCATATGTGCTCAAATTTCATTTGTAAAAAAATCACGTTTTTTTTTTTTCATATATTGATTGACAGCCGCATATTAACATGTATGGACACGTAATCTTACTTTATGCACTGCTACTCAGCTAACATGAAAACGACAATCATGTTTCCTAGTTCCTCCTAAAAGCCCACCCTCAAGAGGCTCTGATTGGTCAGCTAACATACTGTGCTGTGATTTGTGGATCGGTTCCACCTCACCAAGAAAGCATCAATTCCAGTTGCGTTGTGCCTCTGCTGTGTAAATACTGTCAGTCAGTGTAGCTGTGTCAGTGTGAGCCTGAATTAGACAGAAAATGAAGAGGACACAGCTGAACCTGCCTGCTCTCTAAAATAAAATCTGACAAGTGTCTTTCACATATATTCAGAATAAGCATGTTTAAGTAGTGTAAAACGTTCACATATCTTTTGCGAGTTTGTTATATGAAATGTAGAATGCAGGGAAAGCAGCCGCATGGAGAGACATTGCAGTGCAGGGGAAGATTGTCTGTGTTTAAAGTGGTTTGATGGATAAATATGAATTTAGCTAAATTGTTAATGGCACCAAACAGCATTTCCCATTGCTAACATCCTTGTTTACATCCTTGCTACAACAATCTATTTACGCTAGAAACGATGCATGCAATAGATCAATTAAAAAAAAAAAAAGTAAAGAAAAAAACCTGCAGGTTGTGGCTCACAATCTACAGCTTCTTCTATTATGGTTGGAGCTGCTCCTTCTTTGAGGAGTTTTTAGCCAAATCCAGGACTGAACTGAGAGAGATTCTGAAAGCTGTCCTTTGTCAAATGCTAGCTATATTTATATTACTTTAGTTATAATTCTCTGGAACATAGTTAAAATTAAATTGTAAGCACTTCTCTTTTTGTGTCATGTCCTTTGGAAACCCAAATATAGAAACAGAAGAAGCTCTGTGGAAATAGCAGTGTTTGGAAGGCATTTTAGCTTTCTCTGCTCTCGAAAACCTATTCATGAAACCTATGTAAAAAATCTGTGACGCATTAGCATGATGATGCAGGAGGACAAGGTCTATATCACTGGTTAAAATTGCTTATTCAAATATATAACACTGTTACAGTGGTTTAGAGATATTTAAATGAAAAAATGCATCTTGTGCATTTATTAGTGCCTAGTATTTTTTATTTATATTGTTTCTGTTTACTATTTAAATTTAAGATTCAAAGATATGTTAGATTCATGATTTCCATTAAATTAAACTTTATATTTAAAGAATATTATACTTTTCTAAAAGATGCCTTCTTTTACAGCAGTGTATGCATTGTAAATGGTGAGGAATATCCAGAGACGTCTATCCTGAGATGAACAATTCCACTGTGAGATGTATAGTTATTCCAGCGAGTCTTAATCTCATACATTAGCACTTCCTTCAGCTGAATGATCACAGAGCTCCTTCTCCATTGTGTCTCCAGCAGACCAGTAGGAATGGAGAAAACCCAATCCAAAATTTCTTGGACAGAGCGAGATGAAGGGATAAGATTCAATGGTTAGCCAAGGGAATTACAGCCTACACAATACACTGGTAAATGATCCCTGTATTTGGGGTTTTTTAAGGACCAGTTCTGGAGCCAGCTATAAATGCGAAGACAAATGTTAAGTGATGGGAGTATACGCATGTGCTTTGATTATAGCTGTGTGGCACCTTTACTGTAAGCTATACTTCTGCCCTCTGAACCTAGTCTACCCAAACGGCAGAAAATCACTTGAGGTTGAACACGCTTCCTTTGAACTAGTCACTTTTGTTTGCTTCTGAAAGGAGACTGAAAGTTGGACGCTGGTTACTGTAAATATATACCGCTATAAGTATGTCATCAATCATTGTCAGCGATTCTAGGCCTTGCAAAATAAACATGCGCCGCACGGATTGGAATCACATCAATTACAAAACTAATTCCCTATTTATTCAAGTAGAATTCTTTTCACTTGTTTCCTCTGAATAAGAAATGGAGGAAATCAGTCTAATTTTTTTCAGGTTTGTTATTCCTTATACGGTTCCAATTAGGTAACACACATCTAAGTCGCGCTCAGCAGGTAACTAATGTTTTGCAAGTAGAATACAGAGCGAGATTTAATGATACAAAGATCATGCCTATACAGGAGGGGGCGGTGTTTAAGAAATCACCCTATGGGGTCTAAACAAAACTCTAATAAAGATATTTAGTTTCACTATAACAATACTGATTATTTTTTTCAAGCTGTAGGACTTAATAACAGCGTGTCTTATTGGATTCGTTGTGATGAAGTCTACCTACTTGTATCCGTGCCATCTCTGCACTCAGTTATCGATGCTGTTTTTTTTTATTCATGAGAGTGCTGGCATCTAACATCCACATTCTATATGAACTATGTGACCAACCAAATGTTCTCCGTTGCAGGTTTGCAGAGTGACAGGTGCTTCAGAGTTTTCAAACGGCATGCCAGCGAGTGTTATTCCCCACACCAAACTTGGCAGCGACATCACTACAGCCTCCGAGCTGTGACTTCAGCAACAAGAGCACACAAAATGCGTCAAATTGAAGCTTTTAACAGCACTAGATTAGCAGACATTTGGTTCTTCGGTGGTTTTTAACAGTGTGTCAGAGGGAAGGAGGTGCTCTGGGACTGTAAGTTGAGTTGAGAATGTCATTTTTTTCCCCTTGATAGATGGATCTTTTAGATAGCAGGTGTGCAGCACAGAGCAGGAGTAAATCACGGGGCATGTCACCAGCTATGTTTCCACCCAGAAATGCGAATAAACTTTATGCGCAAAACTGGAATATTGCATAAAAGATGTGCGAATAAAGCAGCGTTTCCATCCAACAAGTCACTTCCGGATTATCTGGCGGCAAATATCAACAGTAAAAACTGAATTCTCTGCAGTAGGAGAAGCTGCATGAATCTTTTTATCATTTAATAAATGAATTGCACCTCAGAATCCTGACACACAGTGAACGTGTGGTGGCATTTGAAGGCTTGGGACGCGGAGCACAGACAGTCTTGATTCTGGACGTAAATAATAATAATATAATAACACTAATACTGAAATGGTTAAGGCACTTTTAGAAGGACCAAAACAACATGTCAGATGTTTTACAATGTGCTTAGCCTGCTGGTATGTCCGTTCACACACATTTTTACGATCACATGATTTCTTATAACAAAAATCAAATGACTTTTTTTAAATACACATACTGGTATTTGTTTGGTAAAAGTGTTCCCATTGTAGTTTATGCACATCCTTTATCGAATAAAAAGTTTATCCTAGTTATGTGCAGTTTTTTATGCGCATTTTCAAAATTTATGTGCATCTTGGCATTTCCATCAACCAATTTTTTTCATTTATGCAAAATGAGCATAAAAATGGGTGGATGGAAACAAAGGTTGTGATGCTTTTTCTGTTATTGAAAAATTGTATACACTTCTGTTGCGCTGAATGAGTGACAATCTAATGCTTGATCTAATGAGTGACAATCTAATGCATGAGCATTAATAGCATCGATAGCTGATTTGCTCATTCTTGTAAAAGCACTTAGCAATGTAATATAATTAAATAATTAGGATCAGGCCAATCAAATTAAAATATGGGAGGGGGGAAGGGGGTGTAATGTAATCCCACTGTGAAGCATCTGTTTAACACTGAAAGAAATTGAGGTCAGAATAAAATACCTGATCAATAATATCTGATTGTACAAACTCAATGATATTTAACTTTTTATTTTTTTCTTCAATTTTTCCATTTTGAATAGGAAACATTTCCGAGATTGTGATGTGACCAGAAAAATTAGCCTTTTTATTGTATTGATAATAAAATACCAGTAATGCTGCGGTCACACTAAAGTGAACATAGGCTCATTCTGAAAACGTTCCCCTATATATATTTCTGGAGATTGCAAATTATGTAGCCAGAAGTACGTATGGCTGTATTATGTCTTTAAAACAAACACTATGGGGCGGTATAACACTGTTTCTTTTTGCGATTACCAGCTGACACCTCACCTCCAGATGGACGGCTTTCCTGCTGTTACCAGTTTGTCCAGTGGCTCACCACGTACGTCGGCAGACTTGAAACAGAGAGAAGTTGACCAGGCTGACAGGGATAGAGTCTGGCAAAGAACAGTTCCAGAAAGCGGGTGAGACAAAAACAGAATCCAAAAATTCAAATAAACAAGTAAATAACAGGGTAAGAATGTGGTAAAATCTAAAATGTGGTAAAAATCTGGCTTTTCTTTTTCTAGATTGTTTTTTAAAACACTATCAGTTGGGTTTAAAGAAGTAGGTGGGCAGGTCAGTCACTGCTTTTAAAAAACACTATTGGTTGGGTTTAGGGAAGGATGAGGATGGGTCAGTCGATTGGTCAGTGAGTCATTGATTCAGTCAATTAGTAATCAACAGCAGCCTCTGGTGCATTTACACAAAAAGACCAGGCATGAATGGCACTCGCGAGAGAAATTTGAGATCTGAAAAAGCGTACACAGTGGCCTCTGATGGTTTCGTGAAAACAAAAACTCCCTCCTGGGACGTATTTAGTGCTCTCCAGAAATGTATATAGTGGTACGTTTTCAAAATAAGTCTGTGTTGATTAGAGTTTGCGCATGTGAAATTAGGTCATACGATGGTGCAAAAGGAGCAGGATTGAACAAGATGATTAGGCTTAAAAAAAAAAAAAAAACAAGCAGACAAGATCCATATTTGAAATTTCTGTACAGAAAGGTCATGTTTGATCTTTGATTTCACAGGTCAGAGTTCACCAGGCTTAAACTTTGCAACAGCAAATAACTAATCAGCAAACTGCGAAACTTGTCACATGAGCTTACGTTTTCAGTTTGTCACATTGGCATGTGTATGATTTGAGGTCTATGGTGCAAATAGTGCAGTGTGACCACAGCATAAAAGTATGTGCATATTCAAAAATACTTTATAGTAAATAGTTTATTTTTTTTTGTTAAAAAAAAACTTGGTAATAAGTGATAAAACTAATAAAAGCTAATAAAAACGAAATATGTAATAAATCTAAAAATATAAACTAAATAAAGGTATATTGAACTATTCTAAACAGAAAATAAACTAGAAGAAAAGCGACAACTGACAAATGCACATAACAAAACTACTAAAACTTTCAAATGAAAATATAAAAAATAGAAACTATTCCAAAGCGTTAACAAATACAATAATATAAATAATTCTAAATAAGACTAATTATCACTTACAAAGAATACTCTAATTAAAGATAGTTGTAAGATTTTAGTTTTACACATTAAGCTTTTAGAAAAGGTATATTTTTTTTGACAGGCAAGAAATCTATTCATAATTGGCAGTGGTAATTTATCATTAAATAAACTTGCAAGTAGAAGAAAATAATAAACTATATAACTTAAGTTTAAAAGTAACTATCTAATATGCAAAGAGAGGATTGTTTCAGTATGTATAGGTGTTGCACCAAATATTGCAAAACTTGTTTAGACCGTGCTGTACTAGAGAGACAGAGCTCTATTTCCTTTTCTACGTTTGCCCCTCTTCATCGCTTCCAGTCTTGCTGGCCTGTTGAGCTCGAGTACAGACCCTGAGGGCCCTCCTGCAAAGATGATTAAAGGAAAGACTGCCCCCTACAGAGGATCCAGGGCACTGCCCTTGGCTCCCTCCTCCCTCCCTCCTTCCCTCTCCCCGTGTGCCCTCACACTCTCCATGCTGTTCTGACCCACCCTGTACCAAGGAACCAATGAGACATGACCAAGTTCCCTCTCAGAGGTAGCACCGCTGCAGGCTAGGTTTCCTAGCAAGGCTGATTATCTTAAGAGAGAGAGAACGAGAGAGAAAAGGAAGCGGCCACGGCCTTCACATGTAGCAAAGGCACAGCGAAGCAACCAAACAGTGTTTAGAGACAAGCAATCCTGCACCTTGAGCTTATTTCATGGCTGGAGCAAAATTACATGGCGTTTGCCAAAGCGCAACTGCACTGCTTATTACCAAGGGATTCCTTCTGAACGCTTCTCTTACAGAACTTGACAAACCATCTCCGCATTGATTTTTATCGGTCTGTTTGCCGCTTAAAGATGAGAAGGCTTTTGTTCGCTGCTGAACCCTACATGCCGTTTACCTTCCCTTCAGGGCATTTTCAGTGCGTTCCAGGCAGGGGATGAACTTGCATGCTGATCTTTCTGGTGTGGAGCGGCAAAAACTCTGTAGTATGACAGAAGCGTTACGGAGCCAAAGGTGGTAGGAGAGCAAAGTTTACGTGGTATCAAACACCCTCAGCCATCAAAGAACATGCTCTGTTGCGCGCTTGTGAAAGTTACAAAGCCATTTTCTCAAGAATCTTTTCCCTCCGTTTGAGCGTGTGTGCGCTCTTTCTCCCTCAATCTCCCCACTCGGTCTGTGTAGGAGTTTTGTTCTGAGGACGGCGAGGTGGCTTGTCTTGTTTTGAAGTTTGTCAGTTTGCGCAAGAACATAGCAGCCTACTCTTTTGGCACCTCGACGCATGCTCTCACTTCTTTCCTCGCAAACATTTGCCGTGGGTGGGTTGCTTGGTTTTTTGCCTGCAATGATCTATCATTATAAGGTGTGTGAGCTCAGTGGCGAGTGTAAACTTGGCCTGCTCCGTCTGTCGCGCCACCGCCCCAGTCCCTGTTAGCTCAGCGATTTCAGAGTGGTCAGGCCGTCTTGCCACAATCGCACGCTGGCGCCACAATCGTGTAGCCCAACTGCAACCCTTTGACTCGGTAATGAATACATACTGAAAATACACAAAACCGCCTCGCTCTGCCCCGCTGCTACCCGGTACCAGAGAACTAACTGGACCATTCTGAGAGCGGGACCGCTGGCCTGCTCGCCCGGACCCGGCTGGGCTGTGTGGTCATTGGCCTAACACTGGCGCTCTCATGGAGATGGAGTGACCGCCAACCTGAGAGGCCGGTCTTGGGCAGAAAGGGGTCGTGTGATGGCGCGCTCGCTAGCGATAATAAGGATGAGTGTTTACAGTGTGTTTCACTGTGTTTGAAGGTGTCTGTGTGTGTACACAAGCCACAGGTCATAAATAGATTTGGTTAAAAACCTCTGCGGTCACGTTGACCACTGCTTGCCTAATTGTGAAAGAGCTGCTATCATTAGACTAGTAATTTTCCATGAGCTTCTTCTTCTTCCCTACACAGGTGCTCGAACCCTGCATCAAAAAGAAAACGAAAAAAAAAAAAAAACAGGTTGCTGTTGACTATTCATGAATATATTACAATAATAAAACTGAGCACATTTGTTTAATATTTGTACATTGACTAATTTGCATTCAAGATGCATTCAGAAAATCTTTTTTTTCTTCAGTATTTATAAATACTGTAATATTATATAATTATTAGCCAGTAGACAACAAGTTACATGTATAACTATTGCTTACATGTTGAAATAATGCACTGTAAATATGTTAAATATTTCTTTTGCTCAAGTCATCTTAAGAGATATATTTATTAAAAATTAAACAACATACTAAATCAGAACATGTAAAAATAGTGATCTTGATCTAAGTGACTTGTAGAATAAGTGATCGTAATATATTTTGTCATATTTAAACAATTAAAACTCTGTTGACAAATAAATAATTACATATCTAAATAAATAAATAAATAAATGATGTTTATAAATAAATAATTACTGCAGTGAATGGCATTTAGTGGATAGATGAGGCTAGGGTTAATAGATGAGGCTAGTATATATGTACAACCGCTCTTGATAACAACAACAACAACAACAATAATAATAATAGATATTATTATTATTATTATTATTATTATTATTATTATTATTATTATTATTATTATTATTATTGCTGCTGATTACTGCTTATTTTATTTGTTTTACTCAACAAAAAAAGTAATGCAAAGTGGAATTTTTACTCGCCTATTTTACTGACAGAATAGTTATTATCAATCAAGTAATAGACCATATAACATAAGATGGACAGCAACAGGGTTATCAGGATTCAGAACACAGGACCGCAATCCTCTTTAACGGTTTACATATAAAACCACACTACATAAAAATATTTTGACTGCAGAATACCACGAGTACTATCGTGTATTCCAGAGAGCCTTGCAATAAATGTGATTAATGACATAATCATAATTCTGTCTCAGGAGGACTGTTGTGAACAGCTTCCTCACGTGGTGCAGATCCTCTGTCCATTTGTGAAACAAGCAACATTCTGTATGTACAGCAGTTAGCAGTTAACAACTCTAAAATTTGTCCAAATGTTGACACAGACAACCAGATCGGCCTATTTTTGGTATTTATAGCCGGAGTTTGGCAGCACTTGAAGGCAGCCCAGTACTCCTAATTGAATGTTGCTATTGTAGGAACACTAGTCATTGCACAGAGATAGGCATTTCACTTCTCACTGTTTTTCACTTTCAAATTCACAAATGTCTTCCCTTGTAATGCCTGCTGACAAAAGTAGCTTAGTCATTTTTTTTCTTTCTGTTTTCTTGAGGATAAGCTGCATTGAATAATTGAACTAAATCATGCTGAAAATTAGAAATATGCAACAATATAATTTAGCTCAAGTTTCACTTGAATGAAATGTGATATTTGTTCTGCTATATATGATATATATGGACCCACTTTTGACTTCAGAACTGCCTTAATCCCTCATGGTAAAGATTTAACAAAGTACTGGAAATATTCCTCAGAGATTTTGGTCCATATTGACATAAAAGCATCATGCAGTTGCTGCAGACTTGTCGGCTACACATACATGATGCAAATCTCCACCACATCCCAAAGGTGCTCTATTGGATTGAGATCTGGTGACTGTGGAGGTCATTTGAGTACAGTGAACTCATTGTCATGTTCAAAAAAAAAGTCTGAGATGATTAGCACTGTATGACTTGACTTGTTATCCTGCTGGAAGTAGCCATCAGAAGATGGGTGCACCAGTGCTTAATTTGGGAATTGTGAGGTCCCGGAACAGATTGGGGTAACAAATCCAGCATGTTACCAGAGGATGAAGAGGTGTCGCGGACGAAAGTGAAGAGCGCGGCAGGGGGTGTGGGTGTTGCGGACAAAAGTGAAGAGGGTTGGGGAGTCCCGAAAGAAAGTGAAAGTGAAAGTAAACAGCGGACGGGGGAGGAGGGCGGTTGAGGAGGGGGATCGGTAATTAAGCCCTGGGGTACACTGTGGTCATAAAGGGATGGACATGGTCAGCAACAATACTGGTACTAATGGCCCCAAAGTGTGCCAAGAAAATATCCCCCACACCATTAAACCACCAGCAGCCTGAACCGTTGATCCAAGGCAGGATGGAACCATGCTTTCACACTGTTGATGCCAAATTCTGACCCTGCCATTCAAATGAAGCAGCAGAAATCGAGACTCAACAGACCAGGCAACGTTTTTCACATTGTCCAATTTTGGTGAGCCTCAGTTACCTGTTCTTAACTGACAGGAGTGGCATCCGATGTGGTTTTCTGCTGCTGTAGCCCATCTGCCTCAAGGTTCGATGTATTTTGAGCCTTTCTATCAGCTGAAACCAGTCTGGTCATTCTCTTCTGACCTTTGGCATCAACAAGGTATTTGCGCCCACAGAACTGCCACTCACTAGATATTTTCTCTTTTTCAGACCATTCTCCCTAAACCCTAAAGATGGTTGTGCGTAAAAATCCCAGTAGATTAGCAAATTCTGAAATACTCAGACAGCCCGTCTGACACCAACAATTGTGCCACATGCAAAGTTACCTTTCTTCCCCATTCTGATGCTCGGTTTGAACTGCAGCTGATCGTCTTGACCATGTTTTTGCTGCCATGTACTATTATAGTAATATATTATATTATTATGTGAGTTGTTCACAACTGTCATAACTTAATGAACTGAATATGATAATAAGTGTGTAAAGAAGCTTGAACAGTAAGCTGAAACTAAGCTGATAATTATAACTCATCATCAATAAAATGTTTTAATGATGATATCAATGAAGTATACACAAATAGGGTTTGCAATTAAATTTAATAGATTTACTTTAATTTTAACTTCTGTAAAATTTGATCCAGTCACTGGTTACCACTCTGTCCCCTCATCCAATCCCCCTCCCAAAAAAACAGAAACAAAAAAACATTCAGACAAAACTAAATTAATACATGTGGTTCATAACAATGCACTGAGGTCTTTTGCAACTTGACAATTTCCCTAAGAAATGTAACATTATATTAATTCAGTAATAATTATATTAAGCAAAAAATAATAACATTTTGGCCTGTTGAGTGTAAAATGGATGCAATCCATGCTCAATGAAATAGGTGATTCACATTAATGCATGTGTTTTTAAACTTTCCTAATTTTAAACAAGATTGTAACAGAGATCTATCAGCTGAACAAGAATAGAAAAAAAAGAAAGGAAAAGAAGGAAAGAAAAGAAAAAAAACAGTTCAGATCAGACGCTGTTGTCTACGTATATACCACATTCACATCAGTTGCCATAGTAATGAGTAAACCGTCAGCATAACAGACACAGGTAAACAACAGTAATATTCTCAATGAGGGAAGGAGAAAACTTGACTCTACTTACAACCATTATTATAGCACAACCAGAGATGCAAGTGTATTTATACAAGCATATATATACATACTGTATAGGACTAACTTTACAGGCAAAATTCAATGTGTCCACCCACTCTCGAGCACAGCCTAACTTGGCAAACATCCCTAATTTACAAGCATATGGCTATTCAGAGTCCATCCTTACATAGCATTGTTCACTCATTTACTGTAAATCACGTCCTAAATTATTTGCATCATGAGATCCTTTCCTTTAAACTGAAATCTCCTTGCAACAACCATATGGTCTCTAATGAATCTAGATTAATCACAAATTTAAATTGCAGGATTTAATTGTAAATATCTAGTGTTCAAGATAGAAGTGCTTGAAAATCTATAGAGGCCAATTTTGTTTTGTTTTTTCAAACGGTTTGTAAAAACTGTCAAACATGTAACAAAATCCCTAGTCAAGCTACATCAATGCCAACTGGCTTTTTATTAGGAGTTTTAACTTTTGTTTTTAAATTTTTTAAGTATGGCCTTGAAAAAAAAAAATGTATATGTAATTTAAATTGTGTTAAAAAGTCCTAACAACCAACTGGGTTAAAAACTACAGTACACTCTCAGAAAAAAAAATGGTACAATGTTTTACGAAAGAAGGTACAAACCCTTGTCACTGGGGCAGTACCTTTTTATGGGACAGAATTGTACCTTGAGAAAAGAAACAAATTTGTACCTTTTAAGGTCATAATTTGTACCATGGGAAACCAAAATGTACCTTTGCTTTTTTAAAAACCTGCAGATACAATATTGTATACTTTGTGAAAGGTACCACCACAGTGACAAGACACTTTGTACCTTAACAAAAATGCCAAAAATGCTTACTAAACATTTATTAAAATGCCTTAAATAGTTTACAATACCTATAGTTTTATGTTTTACCAGTTGTTTTGTATTATTGTATTATAGAACTAAACATTTATAAGTATCTTTAAACATATACTTTTAAATAATGATTCTTGTTTTAATATGGAAATTATTCATAAAAAATCACTTTGTCTTTCCAGTCATATTTATTTTCATAGATACTGTAATAAAGAAGGAGTTGTTCAACACTTTTGTACCTTTTATATGAGAACATGTATGTATGCATGTATGTATGTATGCAGGTATGTTACAGGTTTGCACTGCTGCACTCATTCAGTGTACTTTAAGAAACACAACTGAATGATACTGTCTCCGCACTGGCATTTTGCAAACACCTGCAAAATTATGCTCGACCTGAAAACATATGTTTCTGAAAATGGCCAGTTCATCGCTACAATAAGTTTACACTACATTGGTTTAATCAAGCTTCCATTCGTAAGTTTTATTTGTTATGTCTTGATCCATCATTTATTATCATATTGTCCATCACACAATGATTTGGCTGCAGTTATGGTGAGAAGCTGGGGTCAAACCTTATCAAACAGTTAATTTTATTAAATAAATTATGTTAACTTTTCAGATTAATCATATGCATTATTATTGACAGCTCTAATATGTATTATATTTTTCAGTCTGTCTATATGTCTGTCTGAACAAAGCCAGATATTCTCATTAAGGGAGGTCTCTGTCTCAAGCCTGCTGTATATGGCTTGTGTTCAAGACAGAATTTTCACTCTTTTACCTCCCAGTCTGTTTTTTTTCTCCCCCCTCTCTCTCTCTGTTTCTGAGTGAGGATGCTTTCACATCAGGGAACTCGTCAATTATTTTCTTCTGACGTGGCAGGTCCTCGGGGGAAAAGCATGGAGGTTTTCTTGTTTGTGTGGAAACCTGGAACCGCGTTGCATTCATTCAAGTGACGATACTTTCACGCTGTAATTCGAGTCAAGCAGACTTGCCGTTTCTCATCCCTGGCCTTCTTGTTGTCATTGCTCCTGTTCTTACAGCTCAAAGCAAGAGCTGCCGAAGACAAGCATGTGTGTGATTGGATACGTATGTATGTGCGTGTCTGTGTATCTGTGCGCATCTGTGTTTCGCATGTTTGGTTTGGAGGTGTGTGATTTGTGTTTGATCTCTTTTTTTTTTCTTCTTTTTCTTCTTCTTTCTCATTCAAACCTGTACTCCCAAAGGGTAAAGCTTACTTTGCTGAAAAAAAAAAAAAAGATTATGGAAAAGGAAGAAACTGCTATGAAAACAGTACCAAACAAAAGCATTTTAATAGATGAGGCTAGTATATATGTATAATAATAATAGTAATAATAATAATAATAATAATAACAATAATAACAATAATAACAATTTTTATCACACAAAACAAAATAGAGGATCTTCATTCAGCTTTTCCGTACAGCAACATTTCAACCAAAGTTACTAAGCATGCACTAATTAACAGTACCCTGCTCTGTGCTAATACATTTTTAATAGATTCATTAATCAATAATTTATTAGTAGGTTAGATTGTTTATTTTCTGTAAGTTGAAGGTTTTTTTTCCTCTGAAGCATTTTATTATGGTCTCCTTATACATATATACAGTACATGCATACATATGACATATGGATGTATCCTCATACACACACAGAGTATACACACACGCACACAACCACACAGACTTAAATGTATATATATATATATTTCATAAAAATTTAAGTCTGTGTGGTTGTGTGCGTGTGTGGATATATTTGTTTGTTTATTTATTTATTTATTTATTTATTTATTTATTTATTTATTTATTTATTTATTTTAATTTATTTTATTTTATTTTATTTTATTTTATTTTATTTTATTTTATTTTATTTTATTTTATTTTATTTTATTTTATTTTATTTTATTTTTATTTATTTATTTAACCTAATTAACCTTTGGGCTTTACAGTTCCAATATAATCAAGCCAAAAACAACTTATGCAACATTTGTATGAAAATGTGCTTTATGAAGTTCATTTAAAAACTGCTGCTTTTTAGTGATCTTGAGGAATAGTTTTCATGTATTAAAAAGGAAGAAAGTACAACAGAATGGTTGCCATTCATATCAAGATTTTTTACAGCATGTGCAGCCCAACGCAGAGATTTTTTATTTTTTTTATTTTCGTGTGCTTCAAGTATACACAGTGTTTCTCCAGACTGAAGGATCTGAATTGTGGCAGTGCAAATGCAAAGAGCATAAATAATAGATGGAGAGTGTGACACCTCAGCGGCCGGCGGTAATGAACGGCAGCTCCCGCAGGTGGCTCCGCTAACCCTTATCTCAGCTCTGACTCACCCAGCTGACTAATAAAGATGACACTTGACAGCTAACAAAGCTTGTCGAAATCCCTGCCATCCCCACAGAAGACATCCAGCTGAGAGCCTTACCCCCCCCCCTCCTCGCATCTGTCCGCTAGGCCTTGCTTCCTTCTTCCAATGCGAACAAGAAAAAAAGAAATGCAAAAGGAAAGACTTGTTTTCCAGTTTGTTGACCTTTGACCACCTAAACCGCTTGGTGTGCTGTCAAAACCCGGGAGTACAGCTTTTACTGTTTCCTTCACAGCTCAACAATTGACAGCTGTCATGCTTGTTTGTGTGCCAGGAGCTCCAATAAGTTTTTCCACAGGGTGAGGGCACCTCTGGGAGGGGGACGCAGCCAGACCTCACGCCCACCACAGAGCGACCGGCGATGGACACTCCATTGCTTACTCTTCCATACTCTGTGCAAACAATAAACAATGAAAAAATTAATAAATCTGTTTTTAGGCTTGCCCCCATGCTACCCCCACTCGCACCCACTCACCCTCTCAGAATGGCCCCAGAGAGCCTCACCACGGCCAGCCGTGAGGCCCAGGCCAGACTCACCAGCCACAAAAACCGCACGAGGGTGTGCTTTCAGCATGGAACAGGAAGGCCATTTATTTCGAGTGCATCTCTGCAGAGTGACTCATATGTTGACTGGAAAATGTTCTGTAACCGTTCGGCTTTCAATGGTATATCAGCTCATGACCCATAACGTTTTATATGACGTCCTCGTCTCACCTGGCTATGCTTGACAAGAACTGCCATCCTAGTCATTGCAAACCTCTCAAACGGGTTTAGGTAGTTTCAGTCGGCACGCTTGTTGTCTGTTCATTGACCATCTGTTTGCGAGCAAAACTCCAATTTGTCAGTCTGAGAGCAGTCAGTGTGCACCTTTGAATGATTTTAGGGTTTAAAACAGTAACTATGAAAAAAAAAATGTGGAAAATCATTTTATTATCCACACATTTCCACATTTGTTTTCTGCACAGTCATTTAAAGAATGTATTTCTTGCCCGTCCTAGCATTTTGATTTTTTTTTTTTCCCTTCTATAGTCTATTATTGTGGAACTGTGCAATCTATTTCAGGTTTACCCGACCTTAAACTGTGCGTATAAACAAAACAAACTGCATTTGGTCTATTTAAATGTTTCTAACCGTCTAAGTACAGTAGGCAGCTCTTGGCCAGAATTAGAAGCTTAGTGGAAAAGACTTTAAATTGCAAGGCAAACATTGCGCTATGCAGGAATTGAGGATTTATGATTTACAACATTTGAATGTTTATTTGATTAAAGTCATACGATATAACGACGAGTACAACTTATAATCATAAGACCAAGATGGACAGGTTTAGCCCTGTAAATGACAATACAGAAAGAAAAAAAAACATATTTTAGTTAAATCAAGGCCACAACTGATTTATTTGTTCGCTTCGTTTAGTAAATCACGGTCACACTAATTTGTTCTCTCATTTTGATTTAAAGACAACAAAGGAACAAATTATTAAAGCATGGTTATTATTTACTAAAACAAAGAAATTGATTTTTATTATATCATGCACATGATTTATTTACAAAAGGGAAATAATTAGTAAAAGGTGCAAATTAGTCTAATCATAGGTATAATTTACTATGTATATTTTTTCCTCTATAGCTTTTTGCTAACTATTTGCATTACAACAATTTAAAATTGATGCAATGATTGAATGTGTTGACAAATATATATATATATATATATATATATATATATATATATAGTTTTGCTGTAAACCTCAGAAACAAAGAAATCTTGAAGAAAGGCAAATATACACTGTAAAATACAACTTTAATGGAGTAAGTACACAGTTCTTAAATAGATTAGTTTTTTAACTCAAATGGTTTGTAGCAATCGATTTTTTTGCACGCTTTGAGTTGCCTTATCTTATTGGGTTTTACAGTACTCAGTTGGTTTGAGTTCTCTTCATTTATTTGTTTTTACTGTGCTTAATTTGCTTTGTTTAATCAAATGGATAACAATTGTGGTACTCATTAGGATCAGTTTTTGCACTGAAATGGTCTGTTGCATTCAGTTTCCTGAAATGGTTTGAGTTACTTTAACTTTTTGGGTTTTACAGTGTACAGTTGAAGTCAGAATTATTAGCCCCCCATTTATTTATTTATTTATTTTTTATCTCTTTTAAATATTTCCCAAATTATGTTTAACAGAGCAAGGAAATTTTACATTATTTCCAATAATATTTTTTTCTTCTGGAGAAAGTTTTTAGTTATTTATTTTTTCGGCTTGAATAAAAGCAGTTTTAATCTTAAAAGCCATTTTATGGTCACAATTATTAACCTTTTTAAGCAATTTTTTTTTTTTATTGTCGACAGACCAAATCATCATTATACAATAACTTACCTAATTACCCTAACCTGCCTAGTAAACCTAATTACCTAGTTAAGCCTTTAAATATGACTTTAAGCTGAATACTAGTATCTTGAAAAATATCTATTAAAATGTTCTGTACTGACATCATGACAAAGATGAAAGAAATCAGTGATTAGAAATGAGTTATTAAACCTATTATGTTTAGAAAATCTTTTTGTTAAACAGAAATTGGGGGGAAAAATAATTCAGGGGGGCTAATAATTCTGACCTCAACTGTTCAGAATAATGGGAACTTTGTTTAACCCATCAATTGTGAATTAGATGGAGGTAGATCCAAATGAAAGCTTGCAGTTATTTGTAACAAAGGGTAGATTAAACTGACTAAATCACTAACCAGAAGTGTTTCTTCAGCAGATTTTTGACTTTTGAATTTTATTTTGTATTGTTATATTGTATTAAAAATGATCATATAAAAAGTAAATATAGTCAAGGAAAAATATCATCAAACTGCATTAGAAATTGTGATTTTTTTTTTCATGCTGACTTTAATTGTGAACAGGGCCATGACCCTCTTTCTTGTAAAGTGCACTTGCAATTAAACTTCACTTGACTGTCTCTCTGTACTGTATATGCAGATTTTCAGTGTGTTTTCCTGTCGTGGGCATTAGTCTGGCAAGCACTGGCTCTTGAGATCAACAGTCAAAAGGCCATAAAAGAGACACGGAGCTTCACAGCTGGAACTTTCCAGATGGCAGGAGCAGTTCATAAAAAGAGGACAAGAGGCCCATAAAAAGACTTCAAACATAAAAATCACCATCATAAAAAAACAGAGCAGAAAAACTTTAACAAGGCAGTTATTTATCTGCCTGGCAAGCAGACACAAGGGTGTCCAGTTTAAACCACAAAGCTTAAATTTATTTTTCCTCAATATAAAGTTATTGGTGGATGGAGACATTTTTACATAACTGTATTTCCTAATTTGGAGTAACAGTTCTATTGTTATTGAGGCAATAGTAATGGAGCCTGAGTTATATTAATACAAATGGTGGGGAACTGTGTAAGAGAAACACGGCACAGTGAGCTGATGAAGCATGACATATGTGTAAGAGAGCGCTATTAAAGCAATATCCCGAGTTCAAATCAAATTAAACTCAATTGACAGCTGTTTGAGGCAGACGCTGAAATTACAGCAGAAAGAAAGAAAGAAAGAAAGAAAGAAAGAAAGAAAAAAAAGAAAGAAAGAAAGAAAGAAAGAAAGAAAGAAAGAAAGAAAGAAAGAAAGAAAGAAAGAAAGAAAGAAAGAAAAAAAAGAGATATCATAAAATAAATCAGGATTATTATACAGGGTGTGTTTCATGTCAATATGTTAGGTTGTTTTGTTAAAGGCAAAATTATTTTGTTAAAGGCAATATGATTTTTTTTCCATTATTATTATAATTATTTTTTTAATATGGCAAAAACACTAAAAGAGTGTTATATATTTAGCTAACATTCATTTTCTTTTTTCGGCTTAGTCCCTTTACTAATTTGGGGACGCCACAGCGGAATGAACCGATAACTTATCCAGCATATGTTTTACGCAGAGGATGCCCTTCCAGCTGCAACCCCTCACTGCGAAACTTCCATACACAGTCATACACACACACACTACAGACAATTTAGCTTACCCAATTCACCTATAGTGAATGTCTTTGGACTTGTGGGGGAAACCAGAGCACCCAGAAGAAACCCACACAACCACGAGGAGAACATGCAAACTCCACACAGAAATGCCAAGTGACCCAGCCAAGGCTCGAACCAGTGACCTTCTTGCTGTGAGGCGATCGTGCTACCCACTGTGCCACCATATATAAATATTTTATTTTTTTATTTTATTTTTTTATTTAACTTTATTTTGTTTATTTAATTTTATTAGAAACATGATCAGTGTCCTGTGTCACCATGCCAATGACACTGTACAGCCTAGATTTCATTTTGGTTCATGGAAACATTACAGGGAGTGCAGAATTATTAGGCAAATGAGTATTTTGACCACATCATCCTCTTTATGCATGTTGTCTTACTCCAAGCTGTATAGACTCGAAAGCCTACTACCAATTAAGCATAATAGGTGATGTGCATCTCTGTAATGAGAAGGGGTGTGGTGTAATGACATCAACACCCTATATCAGGTGTGCAGAATTATTAGGCAACTTACTTTCTTTTGGAAAATGGGTCAAAAGAAGGACTTGACAGGCTCCGAAAAGTCAAAAATAGTAAGATATCTTGCAGAGGGATGCAGCACTCTTAAAATTGCCAAGCTTCTGAAGCATGATCATCCAACAATCAAGCGTTTCATTCAAAATAGTCAACATGGTCGCAAGAAGACCATGGCGCAAAACCAAGGCGCAAAATAACTGCCCATGAACTGAGAAAAGTCAAGCGTGCAGCTTCCAAGAGGCCACTTGCTACTAGTTTTGCCATATTTCAGAGCTGCAACATCACTGGAGTGCCCATAAGCACAAGGTGTGCAATACTCAGAGACATGGCCAAGGTAAGAAAAGCTGAAAAACGACCACCACTGAACAAGACACACAAGCTGAAACGTCAAGACTGGGCCAAGAAATATCTCAAGACTGATTTTTCTAAGGTTTTATGGACTGATGAAATGAGAGCGAGTCTTGATGGGCCAGATGGATGGGCCTGTGGCTGGATCGGTAAAGGGCAGAGAGCTCCATCCGTCTCAGACACCAGCAAGGTGGAGGTGCAGAACTGGTTTGGGCTGGTATCGTCAAAGATGAACTTGTGTGGCCTTTTCGGGTTGAGGATGGAGTCAAGCTCAACTCCCAGTCCTACTGCCAGTTTCTGGAAGACACCTTCTTCAAGCAGTGGTACAGGAAGAAGTCTGCTTCCTTCAAGAAAAACATGATTTTCATGCAGAACAATGCTCCATCATAGCGTCCAAGTACTCCACAGCGTGGCTGGCGAGAAAGGGTCTAAAAGAAGGAAAAGTAATGACATGGCCTCCTTGTTCACCTGATCTGAACCCCATAGAGAACCTGTGGTCCATCATCAAATGTGAGATTTACAAGGAGGGAAAACAGTACACCTCTCTGAACAGTGTCTGGGAGGCTGTGGTTGCGGCTGCACGCAATGTTGATGGTGAACAGATCAAAACACTGACAGAATCCATGAATGGCAGGCTTTTGAGTGTCCTTGCAAAGAAAGGTGGCTATATTGGTCACTGATTTGTTTTTGTTTTGTTTTTGAATGTCAGAAATGTATATTTGTGTATGCTGAGATGTTATATTTTTCCCAGAGATGGGTTGCGGCTGGAAGGGCATCCGCTGCGTAAAAAATATGCTGGATAAGTTGGCGGATCATTCCGCTGTGGCGACCCCGGATTAATAAAGGGACTAAGCCGAAAAGAAAATGAATGAATGAATGAATGAATGAGATGTTATATTGGTTTCACTGGTGAAAATAAATAATTGAAATGGGTATATATTTGTTTTTTGTTAAGTTGCCTAATAATTATGCACAGTAATAGTAACCTGCACACAAAGATATCCTCCTAAAACTAAAAACAAACTAAAAACTACTTCCAAAAATATTCAGCTTTGATATTAATGAGTTTTTGGGTTCATTGAGAACATGGTTGTTGTTCAATAATAAAATTAATCCTCAAAAATACAACTTGCCTAATAATTCTGCACTCCCTGTAAAGACACTTTAATATCTTCTCTCCACCAATCAGCTGGTGTGTGGTGTGCGGTCTGGCGCAATATGGCTGCCGTCCCGTCATCCAGGTGGATGCTGCACACTGGTGGTGGATGAGGAGATCCCCCCCCTCCCCCCCCCACCCCCCCCCCCCCCAACCCCATTGTGTAAAGTGCTTTGAGTGTCTAGAAAAGCGCTTTTTAAATGTATATTGTAAATATAATGATAATAAAAAAAATGCTAATACAATCTATTACAAAAAATCTAATACAAAAATCTAATCTAATAAATAAAAAAATATATACTACAATTGAAAATAAAACTAGAACAATCAAATCAAATGAAAGTAAAAAAGCACAATCTAATTTATTAAATGAATAAAATTGCATAATTTTAACATTAGTAATAATATAAACTTACAACAAAAGTGATTATGACCAACAATCAAGCATTGAAAATAAATATTTTTTTAATAAATAAAAAATAAATAAATAAATACAACATAAGGGTTTCAAGAAAGCATATATATATATATATATATTATAAATAACTGCTGTTGATTGAATTTAACCTGAACCCAGAATCAGATCTACTGTAATTAAAAGTTGTTGTTAACCATGCTTTATTGAACTTTGATGTATATTCACAGGGCTTTGTGCACATCAAAATGATCTACATATAATATTACACATGTATGAATTTATTTATTTTCCCTGTGAAAATGGCACTGTCCGCCACCTTTGATGAACTAGCATTTCATTGTCTCTCTTTCACTTTCACTCTCACTCTCTTTCTCTCTCTCTCTCTCTTTCTCTCTCTCTCTCTCTCTGTCGTTAGGAATGGGAGGGTGATGTAGTGTGGAGGAAACTGCTCGGCTGCGGACAGGCCCTCCTCAGCAACAAAAGGCAGACGTTTTCTCCTGCCGCTTGCGACTGGGACATGTGGCACACTGACATTCCCAGCACCCACACTGGCAGGGGAATGTGCCAATTAGTGGCCATCTCAGGGAGGGGGGGGGGGCGTAGGGGGGGTTGCGGGGGGAGGGGTGGGGTGGCGAGCCGTGGATGGAGGTGGGTAGGGGTGGAGTAGTGGCATTGACACCAGACCTCAAAAATGCCTTTCACTCAGATGTAGGGTGTAATTAGCTGGCCGTCCCTCCCCTCCTAGCCTGCACCGGCGGAAGTCCCAGCCCACAGCTCTGTGCTGTAGGTGGGCAAGGCCATGACCTGCTGCGCCCCACCCATGGAGACAGATGGAGGCATTTGTGTGGTGACCGTGTGCGCGAATATATATGAAACTCATACTCACCCACGCAAGCCTCTGCTGTTATTATCAACACACCAACTAGAGATCACACACACACACACACACACACACAGACAGACACAGAAGCGATTTGCAATTTCACTATGGTAACTACAGTATATGGACACAATATGCAATTGAAGCCACATGTCTTTCCTCATCCATATCCTCCCTGGACAGATGGTGGAGTCCAGGAGAGACTGGCAGCAGATTGCTGGGTCTGTCTGAATTATGACTGAAACATTCTTAGTGATGTAGATGTCAGGGTTATGTTTCAATTATTTATTTTTATTTTTCAGTTAGTGAATGGTGTTCTTTCATGATGGATGGGAATGGGGATCTTTTTAGTGGCCCCACACTTAGAGGATTTCATACAACACCAGAATTTTAAAAGCACAAACATTTTTAAAGAGTGAACATTGATTCTTTAGGGTCTTAATGAAAATTATAGAACTTGCTTTGGTCAAATTTATCAACGATAGTGTAAAAATACCCTTTTTTACCCTGTCAAAAAACAGTCCCTGTTTACACTAATGTTAAATTTTTTTTTTTTACTTTTTAACTACACATATATAACTTTTTACCCCGAGAAAACAGAGTCATTTAAAACTGCTGTATGGAAAATGCTAGTGCTCCGTGTCATTGTGGACAGATGTGGACGAAACGAAGACTTCTGAAAACAGAGTTATGAATAGCTACTGACATTCACTCTCTGATCGGATATTTTGGGTCATTGCGTATCCTTTTTTATTCGTGAATTGTATCACATGACCACAATGCCACCGAAAGACAACAGACAAGTCCTGACAACCTGTAAACAACAACATAAACATGGAAATGGAAGCTTTGCTTGCATTTTTAACATTCACAAGCTCATATTCAGCAAGCTATTGTTAGAGCAATTTCAAGCTGCAAAGGCCCTATTTCAAAATGAATTTTTTGGGGGTTAGACGGGGAAGAACACATGCCTGGTTGCACATGCTTGTAAATTAAGTCATTCTTTCTGAGAACTGGTAACAGAACATGCGGATGTCCACCATCCAGCTCAGTGAAAAACTATGTTTGCTTGTGGAAGAAGAGACAACAAGAATACAGGTGCCCATGGTGTATTCACAAATGCTGCATGTACAGGTATCTTGTATTACCTGAGTAACGATGGGAAGCTTCAAACTAAACTTTGAATGTGTTTGGACAATCCAGACAGGTAGCTGCAATCATCATTCAACAAGTATGTAAAGTCACTATCCCCATACTTGGTGCAAAATACACTTCAACTGACTGTAAACACATTGAGATCAAAAGACCTTTGTCTAATTCCACAGACTTCAGTAATAGAAAGGGAATATATTCGTTGATCATCCAAGTACTGTTTGACCACAAGTATTGTTTCATGGATATTGAAAAATGGCCGGGGAGCGTACATGATGTGTATAAATTTGCTGATTCGCAACTGAGTGGCTACCTACAGGTAATACACTGAAAAAAAAATATTCAAAGTTGATTCCTTGGATTTAATTTTTTTTTTCGTTAAGTTGCTGTAAACAATTTATTTGGGCTGAATTTAAACAAACAAATTAAGTTGAACAATATTAAATTAAACCTGTTTGTTGAAATTCAACACAAATAAATTGTTTGCAACAGTTTTGCAGACAACATTTTTTTTTCAGTGAGATGGGAGGATATCTTTCTGCTCCAAGTTCCCATTTCTTCTGGGTGATCCAGCTTATATTCTGATGTCTTATCTCATGAAAGTACTCCACAATGGCAAAATTACCCTTCAAGGGCATTACTACTATCATTTTGCAGGGGACGTATGGTGATCGAGCACACATTTGGATGCTTGAAAGCATGATTTGCGGCTCTGAGAAGGCCAATAGACATACACACGAAACACCTTCCTTTTATTATTTATGCTTGCTTTGTGTTGCGAGAATATTATGAAAAGCTTAACAAACCTATAAACAAACACTCTTTTCATATTTCGTATGATTTATCATTGCTTGACATTGCTGTAGTTTGTTAACTGTAACTAAATGAAACAAACATGAATTATATATTTTAAAATTGCGTACATGTTTCAGACAAATTGTAGGTACAGCTACATCCCTCTTAATGCCATTTTGATTTGAGTCCATATATATATATATATATATATATATATATATATACATATATATATACCCAGATATATAATGATAATGATATATATATATATATATATATATATATAAACATTTATTTCATAGAACTAATCAATCTCACTGTTGTGTCTTCTGTGCTGGGGTTCTGTGTAAGGGCATATGTGAGCCTCTAAAGTTACATCTAAACTCACAAGTAGTATACTGCAAGCCAGAATTGCTTCAATTAATCAAGCAGAGAACCAAAATTTACTGTAAACCCATCTGTTTACAAAAACGGGTGCAAAGAGGGGAAATCTATAGTTTGCTCAGAGGAGTGGACTTGTAAAGAAGCATATAGTTATGTATGAACCGTTATGATTTAAACAGGCCAATTAGGGCCCATGCATAAACCCAGATGTTTTTTTAAGTTGCATGTTTTCTTTTGAACTTGTCTGATCTAGGAGACACATCAGGAGCATGCCTAAACAAAAATATTTTCATCCAAAGAGAAATATTCATCTGATGTCCCCTTCAAAATGCAGGTATTTGAATAGGATATGTCCATATGAATAACAGAAATGCAGTTTTGTAAAAATGGTGTGATGCAAAGTGATGCATGAAAACAAATGGAAGCAGACTTTTTTTTTTTACACTTACGACATATGAAGTCACACGGTTTCAGTTCACACAAAGCTGCTAATGTGTTGCCAGTGTTAATAAATTCTATTTAAATTTTAATATTCAGATTTAAGAATTGAGAAATGAGAATGCATGATTACATTTGCACCATTTAAAAAAAGGCTTTGGAAAACTTACATTCACATAAAACAGACTGTGTATACACAAATTCATTACTTCAGACTTTATGAAACAAACCCTAACCCTAAAAGCGTGTACAGACCAGGATGTTAATCATATATAATTATCGCTGATATTTAACACCTCCTGACTAAATAAGTGAAGTCATAAACTCATTTCGAGAGAATCACGTGCTTACAGTATGATCCCAGTCCGCATTGTTCAATTTGTTTCACCAATCAGACAATTCCTAAGTCTTTCATACCTTCCATACCTTCCATATAAAGTTCCATATAACAGCCATCTTCCTCCGCATCAGCAGCTACAGCTACAACAACAACAATTTTTAATACTACTACTATTACTATTTAAAAAACAACAACTCCAACTATAACTCCAACAATTTCAACAACAACTTCAACAACAACAACATCAAAACATTCCACTTCAGAGTGTCTCACACAACGCATCCGCTGTGTCTTCAATCCAACTCTACAGCAAGATAACAGTCAAAACTCAATAACCGTCCACGAACTCCGCATACACTCTCAAGATGCGGGCAATCCAAGTCATTGCAATGAAGAGCGGACTCTCACCGCTCTCTTAGCTGTCCACCCGCAATAACATCCATAGCACGCTTTAAATGGATGCCTCGCAAAAAATAACTACACTCCAACAATGAGTAAACAATTTATAAATATTTTGAAAGTCGAGACTAGCATGAATAGAATGATTTCTACCAAAGAAACTCACCTCTCAAGCCTCCCGCCTGTCCACAGATCCATAACATTCTAACAGCATGAAGTAATTCAACTGCAAGGGTCCAGGCAATCCAATCCGTAAAACATTAGTCCACAACATATTCATACGTTGATAAACATCCATGGAATTCACTGTTTTCATCCAAACTAGGCGCTGGAGTGCGTTCATTAGAGTAGCGTCTCCAGTCATAAACACTAGTGATTTTTGGTCAACAAAATGGCTGCCGGCCTTTTGTATTTTTGATTGACAATCCATTGAGCCAATAGCTGAAAGGAGAAGCATCACCATCCAAAAAACTTGAGATTGTCCCACCCTTTCTCTTGACAGTTTGACAGAATGAACTCTGTTGCAAAAGACTTTGTGAATGGATTGGGCCTGATACGCTTGTGATTTTAATCACGTTAAGATTCCAAACTTAATGGTATTTATTCATGGATTTAAATAAAGTGCATTAACTAATATTCCATTCACACATTTTCTACTAAGTGGTTACATCTTTAAATAAATAAATACATTAATTAATTAATTAATTTAAAAAAAACTCTGCCACATCTGATTGCCATTTAACTTCTGAAAAAATTCTTACCCAGCTAGTGACAAACATTCAGCACATCGAGCATAGAAGTCCAATTGTAATATGCCATAGTGACTCCATCCAATAGACACAATAGTGTCCATCCACAAGTGTCATATGTAAGTATTTAATGGCAAGTCAGTTGGATGTGAAAATGACAAAGAAACAAACTTTCCCTTTTGATTGCTATGAATAGGAGGAGGACATTTCTGATAAATGGAGTAATTTTTCATTCATTGACTCGGCATTAGATAATTTGCATTTTAAACAAATTTCTATATCACTTTAAACTCCACTTCACTATCGTTTCACCTACTCAGTTTTCAAGAAGTACTTGCAGGACCACCAGACAAGCCACACCCCATATCCTCAGCTCTCCATCCATCTGCTATACTGTGGGGGGATGAATGCACTACACTACACTACACATTACACTAACCTTTTTAATTTTTGAGATGTTCTGAACTAACATCAAACTTCAATCCCACAATCCACCTCACCGTATCTGATCTAACTTTGCAGGATGAAGAAACTCTATCTTTCTTTATTAAGCAAAGCAAACAGATCGATTTGCAAAGAACATTTTATATCCATTTTTAATATCCCCTCCCCCACACACCCATTCCAAACCCTTTTAGCATTCTTAGACCAGAGGAGAGCAATACCACCTTAGGGAAGCCCAGCTGATCCTCTTCAGCTGACTTCCACCCACATGCATTTTTAGGTATAAGCACGACTCATAGGGCCATTTCACCATATTCCCCTTCCTATGAACATAGTGGCTCCTTCACTACACTTCCCCTTTTTATTCTTGCTTTAATTTTTTCCCTTCAAATTTGAACTATTCCATACTTCTATTCACTCTCATTCACCACAGCTCCGACCCATTTAGGGGTTACCCCGAGTTTCAATTTCTGCAGCAGCAACGTTCTAAACAAGCTCATATTCACTTACATTTCCAAATACCACTATCGTCACACTCTCCCACACTAATACAGCAGTAAATGCTTCTGCAGGAGCGCACATTGCCTCCATACTGACCCACTGCATCTCTGCAGCAGCAGAGACGATCCACTGAGCTTCATTCACTCATAGCACCACTGCAACTTCGCTTGGGTGAGCTCTATCTAACTGCAGTGACGCTCTATCTGAGCCCTTCTTCACTTTTATCTCTACATACCACTACTGACAGTATTTAACATTCCTGCGGGAGAATTTATAACACTCCAATACTGACTACCACTGAGCTCACACACATCTTCATTTAGCCTTTCACTACCAACACACTCCCCAGCACTGCCACAGCAGTTAAAACACCTCTGCAGAGGCGTACTTGCCTTCCAATATTGACTTTCACCGCACCTCTGCAACAGCAGAGATGCTCCGCTGAGCTTCATTTCCCCTCTGCACCATTGCTGCAGCAGTGATGCTCTGCCTGAGCTCACGTAGACTTCCATTTAACATATCACTACTGACACACTCCCCATCACTGCTACAGCAGTTTAAACAGCTCTGCGGAAGCGTATTCACCTGTTATTTTTTTACTTCAATTGCACCTCTGCAACTGCAGAGATGTCCCGCTTAGCTTAAATTCTCTGCATCACTGACTTCCTTTGCACCTCTGCAACTGCAGAGATGTTCCGCTTAGCTTAAATTCTCCTCTGCACCTTTGCACCACTGACTTCCAATGCAACACTGCAACCAAGCATCAGAATGAGGAAGAAAGGTTTTTTTAAGTGACTTTGAACAAGACATAGTTCTTGGTGCCAGACAGGCTGGTTTGAGTATTTCAGAAACTGCTCATCTACTGGGATTTTCACACACAACGATTTCTAGGGATTACAGAGAATGGTCAGAAAAAGAGAAAACATCCAGTGAGGGGCAGTTCTGTGGGCACAAATTCCTTGTTGATGCCAGAGGTCAGAGGAGGCCAGAATGGTTCGAGCTGACAGAAAGGCAAAAGTAAATCCAATAACCACTCGTTACAACCGTGGTGTGCAGAAGAGCATCTCTGAATGCACAACACATTGAACCTTGTGGCGGATGGGCTACAGCAGAAGATCATACCGAGAGCCACTCCTGTCATTAAAGAACAGGAAACTGAGGCTACAGTTGGCACAGGCTCACCAAAATTGGACAATAGAAGATTGGAAAAAAGTGTCCTGGTCTGATGGTAGGGTCAGTATTTGGCATCAACATGGATCCATCCTGGCTTGTATCAATGGTTCATGTTGATGGTGGTGGGTGTAAAGTTGTGGGGGATGTGGTGAAATGGGGGATTCACATCATGGAAGTGCAGCTAACAAATCTGCAGCAACTACATGATGCTATCATGCCAATATGGACCAAAATCTCTCAGGAATATTTACAGTACCTTGTTGAATCTATGCCACGAAGGATTAAGGCAGGCAAAAAAGGGTCCAACCTAGCACTAGTAAAGTTTCCCTAATAAAGTGGCCAGTGAGTGTACTTTTGTACTTTAACTAAATTACAATGCAAACAAAAACATTTATAAATGCTACTATGCTTTTTAAATAATGCCTGCTTCCAGTTTATTTTATTCTTCTGATCTGTGGCATGAAGAAAGAGTTTCAAAGTCCCTTTTAAAGGCCAGTCTGTGTCCCCAGTACCCTTCGGCCCGCTCTGAGCATCTATGCTGTATCCACCCATCAGTGACCTATTTGAGCAGCTGTTGGTTGTGTGGTCACTAAGGACACAGGCTGACTGGGACAGACAGATGTGAGCCGTGAGCCTGGTGGCTGAGACCCAGAATACAACCACTACCTAGACACCTGCTCCTAAAAACACCAGCAGCCCAAGAAGAGGCTTCAGAGGACACTGGGATGGCTAAAGCATGAGGGCCATAGAAAAAACATTGTTAATTGTTGCCTTCTGACCACAAAAGGTTTGCAGCATGTTTAAGTGCACTAGTATGGTGCTTGTACAAAAAGAAAGCTTTTTTCATCATATATTAATCATAAATGTGTATCTACGTAAATATTCTCTCAAAATTAAAAAGCCGTCTTATATCATTTTCAAATTAAACACGGAAGCTTAACAGTACTTGCTTTAGACAAAACTCAAGACAATTGAATGTTTCCCTGTACTGGGTTGCAGCTGAAAAGGCATCCACTGTGTAAAACATTTGCTGGGAAAATGGGCGGTTTATTCCGCTGTGGCAACCCCTGACTAATAAAGAGACTAAGCTGAAGGAAAATGAATGAATGCATGACACAAATTTGAACTGATGAATGGATGATTGATGAATTTATGTACTGTGCAGTACCAGGTGCACTGAATAAGTTTGAGTTTTAGGTACACCTGACCTTGCTAATGCTATGTTGAACCCACTTTGGCCTTCGCATTTGCTTTACTTTTTCTTTTTCTTTTTTTTTGCCTTCTTACCTTTATGGTGCATTCCAAATATATCTCCATCTGAAGGGCGAAAAAAAAAATGTGGCCATATTGAAGTGTCGTCCTTAAAACTGGCCATTTTGTTAGATTCAGCAATGTGCTGAAAACATTCTTTTAAGTAAAATCAAGAAACAAGTTGTTGTTTTTTTGCCCATATTTTTTATGACAGCATCGTAACCGATGTAGATTTGTTCCCCTGTGATCAACAATACATTTTTCCAGACCATCCTTTGTAAACCGTAAAGATGTTTGTGTAAAAATCTCTGTAGATCAGCAGTTTCTGAAATACTCAGACCAGCCTGTGTGGTGTCAACAACCATGCACTGTTCAAAGCCCCTTAACTCTTAAATACTATTCAATTCCATTCATCTTAATTTCTATAACGCTTTTACAATGTGGACTGTGTCAAAGCAGCTTCACATGGAATATAATTAATTAAAGTAGTGTCAGTCCAGTTTTCAGTATTGAAATTTGAAATATTTAAAAACCTTGAGAGAAACCAGGCTTAGTTGGGCATGACCATTTCTTCTGTGGCCAAACGTCTTGTCTGAAGAACGCTGGACGTCCATCGTGGAGAAAAGGGAAATCCTACATATTTTGCCAACCATTATTACCTATTTGTGGCCTACACCTGCATTGACATGAATTGATCTCTAAAAGATGCAATTGCATAAAATCTCCTAATATCTTAATTACATTTCCGAATCACTGGCACTACCCCTCCTACACTTCAAGAACTGTACTCTTCCAGAGTGAGTAAAAGGGCTTGCAAAATCACCCTGGATGCCTCGCACCCAGCACACTTCCTGTTTTAACTGTTACCGTCTGGTCGGCGCTACAGAGCACCGAGCACAAAAACAGCCAGACACAGGAAAAGTTTTTTCCTCAGGTCATCTACCGCATGAACAGTTAATATTTCTCCTATTGTGCAATAAACGTGCAATACCTTCTCATTCGCACTTGTACACAGCACCTTATAACAATATACGATGCAATACTTCTCCTTGCGCATTTGTACACAGCACCTTATGACCTGTATATTTATAACAAATCTGTACATACATTTCAACATCCAGATCTTTTGGGACTGACTGTATCTCTGTTTAATGTCTATCGTCTTCTTTTTTTATATTTATTCTGTGTTGTCACTTGTCACTTTATGTACACTGGAAGCTTCTGTAGCCAAAGCAAACTCCTTGTGTGTGAAGCACACTTGGCAATAAAACTGATTCTGAATCTGAATATATCATTAACAGAAAACTGATCAGATGATTTTGCAATATCAGTATTAGAGATTATTACATTCAGCATCCCATATTCTCCATTACAGCCACCTCCTCAGAACTATAATTTCGAGTGTCTTCAAAATCAACATTTAATCACTGACGTTATTCACCAGATTTACCACTGAGTGACAGTGACGCTTGCACAGTGATTGCAATGTATTGTACTGAGCTGTCAAACATGCAATCATTGTTGCACACCTAAGAAATTCTAACACCATTACGTTTGTCAGGACACCACTAACCCTATTCACTTATTCACACTTGGGGTTAAAATTGGAAGAATGATGTCTGAATAATAAAAACAAACAAAAAAAAAGTTTATTGGGATGGTAGTGGAGGACATTCTGTCTCTAATCATTTGAAGATTAAATCACCTTTTTTGTTTTCCATTTTGATGCTTGATTTGAGCTTCGGCAGATCATCTCGACCTCTTTGCTGCAATGTGATTGGCTTATTTAATCTCTGTGTATAGCCTTGTGCACTGTTAAAATTTACTACCCTTTACATTCATCAATTCATCAAATTCATTAAATTCATCAAAGGCAAGGTAAAAAAAATATATATATATATATATATATATATTCATTCATCATTCATTTTCTTTTCGGCTTAGTCCCTTTATTAATCCGGGGTCGCCACAGCGGAATCAACCGCCAACTTATCCGGCATTTGTTTTACGCAGCGGATGCCCTTCCAGCCACAACCCATCTCTGGGAAACACATTCATACATTCTCATTCACACACATACACTATGGACAATTTAGCTTACCCAATTCACCTGTACCGCATGTCTTTGGACTGTGGGGGAAACCGGAGCACCCGGAGGAAACCCACGCAACCACGGGGAGAACATGCAAACTCCACACAGAAATGCCAACTGGCCCAACCGGGACCTGCCCCAACCGGGGATCGAACCAGCGACCTTCTTGCTGTGAGGCGAACGTGCTACTCACGCGCCACCGTGGCGCCCATATATATAGAGTATATATATATATATAATCCAGTCCACAATAATGTTTTATATTGAAAATATGTCATACTGTGTTTTTTATTCACCAAATCAGTGACATCATCATTTATGAACTTGCCAATTAAAGAGTTAAAATCCTCTATTTAAAAAAAAATAAAATAAAAAAACAAAAAAACATTTAGTAGTTGTGATTGGGACTGATTGTAAAATTGAGGTTGATTAACAGATTTTGTAAATTCTAAGCATTTCCCAAAATATGTGTCAAAATAAGATTTGTCACCAAAAGTCATTCTGCTAGCTAAAACACAAAAAAGTCATGGCCAAATTAAGACAAAATCTTTTTTTTTTTTTCAGTTTGATGCTTGATTTGAACTTTAGCAGATCACCTCGACCTCTTTGCTGCAATGTGATTGGCTTATTTAATCTCTGTGTTAAGCCTTGTGCACTGTTCAAATGTACTACCCTTTACATCCCCTGAACTAAACTGCTGTAAAACTGCACCAGATAAATATTTCTAGTTGCTAGCTGAAACACAGAAAAAAAGTCACAGCCAAAGACAATATCACCCGAGTGGATGAAAATCTTCAACAGTACATAAGGGTTGAACAAGTGTATTGAACAAAGTAGATGATGAGTGTAATGGATATGAATGAAAGTGTAAATTAAATGTGTTTATCTTATAAAATGTTCATGTCTTTTCAGCAGACTTAGATTAAATTCCATTCCATTAAACTCCATTCACGTGGCATTGTTTTAAAATCTTCATGAGCTACATTTTTTGAAGTGTGAAAGTATGTTTAGACAAAAAAAAATGTTATATTGGAACCATTTAAGGCTAAGAATTTATATTTTGAAAAAAAAAGTGGAAAAAAAATGCCACACGCTATTGTACAAAAAACCTTGTGTACAAAGGGCTGACCCTGTGTGTCTTTCTCTCTCATTATATTGTATTAATGTATTTACCCTAAGCTTCCAGTTGACACCATCTCCTCACCCCTTTCCTCCCTACCAAAGCTAAAGTGACAGTAAGTCTTAAGGGGACATTTAGAGGCCACAGGGTCACTCTGAAGATGATGGTGTTTGTTAAGGGCCAAAGGGAGAATGGCCAAACCCAAAGCAGGAAATGGAAAGGAGAGCAAAGGAGAAAAGAACAAAGAAAAGAGAGGGAGCCAAAAGTAGTGAAGTATTCATTAGGGAAGTCAAGCTGACGCTGTCACCATAGAATCTTCTACAGGACTTGCTTTGAGCCTCATATTTGACCAGAAGCACAAGTGTGTGTTTGTCTTGAGGGCTAAGTTTGTGTTTTGCACCGTGTTAGGATTCATACTGTATCTATTGTTTAATTGTAGTTCTTACAGTGCCATGTTACTGTCAGTGCTGTTCATCACAGAGTTGGCAACACAACCTGCTGCTCGGTTTTAAATACACATCTGATCAACATCAAAAACTGGAGAGAATAAATACTTGTTTTGGATCACTTTGGGTGCTTTGGGTGCTTTTCTCATGAAGAGCTATTTTATATTTTATATTCATCTAATGGCAAAACCATATCCAACTAAGTGAGGAAACAGGAATGATTCAAGCAATAAAAAATACATTAATGAGACTTTAATAAAAATGGTGTTGATAAGACATAAGAGTGTCATGAAGAAGATTTTTTGCATGCTTATGACAACTGTCCCTTCATCAGTAGCAAGGATGCTGAGACTGTTGTCCATGCGTTTGTCTCATCACACATTGACTATTGTGATGCCCTTTTCATTGGTCTGCCTGCCTGCCTCATCTCCAGATTACAACATATTCAAAACTCTGCAGCTAGAATACTCACCCATACCAAACGTTCTGCTCATTTAACCCCAATCTTGTACGACCTCCATTGGTTCCCAGTTGCATACCGCATTAAAATTCAAAATTCTCCTCCTTGCATTTAAATCCTTAAATGGCCTAGCCCCCTCTTATCTTTGCAACATGCTTGTCCCCTACATTTCTACTCACTCATTACTGACTCTGGCCTTCTTGCTGTTCCTCGGTACCGCCTCTCTTCAGTGGGGGGCAGATCATTTAGTGTCAATGCACCCAAACTTTGGAACTCTTTACACATTCACTCCATTCTGTTGATAATATCTCAGAATTCAAATCATTACTTAAAAACTCACTTGTTTTCTAAATGCTACACTTTGGATTTGTTAAACTGACCTCCTTTGTTTGACCCACCTGTACTCTACATGATTGTCTCTCAGGTCTTGTTTTGTATTTTCAGTTTGTTATTTTTGATTCCCTGTATGTTTGTGAACCTATTGTTGTCTCTACTTGTTTACTGTTTCTTTAATGCCTGCTCGTTCTGTCTCTTTTGTTGCATTCTTTGTAGAGTGCCCTTGAGCTCTGGAAAGGCGCTATATCAATAAAATTATTATTATTATTATTATTTACTGACATTAAGTGACATTTACTCAGTTATGTCATTTTAAATCCAAAAATTATATTGTTTGAGATGTCTTTGTAAGGACAACTTGACATAAACAAATATATCATAACACATCATACATGTTTTTGTCATAAAAACTGGAGGTTACCAAAATAATACAACTTGTCATAAACCTCTCATAAACATGATTATCATATGGCCGTTATAATCATGTCATGAGTATTTGTCATCACTTTTTTTAGTGGAACATAATTATTTTGTCATAAGATTTCTATTAAAATTGTCAATACTTGGTCAAGTAATTGTGTAATAGCACCACTAATATTTAAATGCTAAAATTACTGATGATTTTAATACTGATTTTAATGATAAATTAATGTTGTACCATTGATTTGTACCATTACCTATGATAAAAATCTTTTGTAAGCTGTTTGGACAGAACACTGTGTAGGTATAGTGTGTCCATAGTCATTTTGGGGTGATATAAAGACTTTTTTTAAATTTCCTGATGTTAAAAAAAGGATCCGAATCCCTCCCATTTTGAGGCCCACTGCAATGTGATGTAGGACTGTGGTTTCCCCGCCCACCAAATTGATTTACAGCCGCGTATTAACATGTATCCATAGTAACGCATATAAACATATTAACAAGACGTGCACAAAGCAACGGGGATTAAAAGATCTGTTCAGCTTGCTGTGATCATCAATCTGTCAAGACGCGGACAGAATACGCAGACAGCGATTGCTCAAACTGAAGAGTTTATTGAAGAAACAACAAAGGCAGCTGCCGTTCGCTGGTCGTCAATGGGAAACACAGGCTGGGTGTTCGGCAGCAGATTACTTCACCTTCTGTATCTGAGCCGAAGGGCACCACAAGGATTTGGGGTGAGGAAAGATCCCCGGCAACGAGGTGAGTGCGGGAGGAGGCGAACACAGTGCTAGAGAGAGAGACTGGATTCCTCACAGCGGGGTGACTGCGCAGATCATAGGTATGGCATTCAATGGTTAACTTCAAAATGAGACTGGACTAGACTAGACAGGAATGTTAAGTATAATTAGATTTATAGAGGAGAGCAGCACAGAGTATGCAGATATGAAATCACAATAATCTGGCAATCAGCTTAACAAATAGGCACGTATAAGTAGAGGGGAAAATCTGAGAAAAAGAGCCACAGGTGGGTAATGCGAGCGCGCCTGCGCTGATTGTGAAAGGCAACAGCTGAGATAGAAAACAGACAAGACAGAAGAGCCCAGATCAAACCTGGCTCATGACACAATTATCAAACATCATCAAGAATTAGTTTTACAAGTTTAAAGCGTATTTAAAACAGGGCATGTTTGTAATGAATTACAGCGATTTTACCGTCTTTGTCACCACAGCAGTGTGACAGCAAAATTATAATAGAAGACGCTTCAATCCTGGTTTGTAGACGTTAAATCAGGTTTATTTTGTACATCAAACATAACGGATATCCATACAGCTGTGGATATTAATGTGTATCCTGTTACATTTACTGTGCAAAAACAGTTCAAAGTTAAATGTGCATGCTGTGTGTGTCTGTGTATATGTATGTGAACTTTGTAACATTGTGTGTGGCTCAACATCTCAAAAAGGCTTGATTTAACTTTACAACAAATACTGTTGATGAAATAATCATTGTGAAAGTTCTTACTGTAGTATTTTTCACAAACGTTATGTGAGATCTACTTCATGTCTGTCACTATGCTGTTTATCTGACGCAGCTGAGGCGGATGGGAGGAACTAGCATTGAAAGCACAGGCAACAAAAACAGCTACATTATGTTCAGAGCAGAAAATCCTATATTTTTAAAGGTATAATAGATAATCTGATGGGTGTTTTGAGCTGAAACTTTACAGACTGGAAAAGACGTATCTTAAATCTTGAAAAAGGGTAAAATAAGTGCTCTTTAAGTAAAAATATTAACCACAGTCATACAATTGATGCCACAATTATAATAGCCTCATGACAATCATGTTTATGACAGAGTTTTGACAAATTGTGGTGTCTTGGTAATGACAAGTTCTCATGACAAAAACACTGGCAGGTTATGGTGTGTTTGTTTATGTTAAACTGTCATAAGAAAGACATTTCAAACAATGTCACCATTGCAGTAAAATCACTTGAGCGGATGCTTCTGTTGTCATGAGTATGCATAAAATCTTAAAAATTAAAATTCATATCCATGACACATGTAATGTTATGACTATAATTGTTTCATGACAATTTTATGAACACCCCTTCTGGTAAAATTTTACCAAAAAACCTACACTGTAGCTAATGGGCAAACTGGTTTATGTATGATTTTTATTTATTATTTTTTTTTTTTAGAATGGTCTTTCTCAACAACATTATTGAGCTAATGTTCCCTTTAAGAACAGCTGACGTAGGATGCTGGGATCATTTATAAGCAACAGCAGGCAACAATAGATTCAAGAATCAATCTCGCATAGCAGGGGTTCTTAACACTGGTCCTTGAGATCCATTTTCCTGCGGAGTTCAGCTCCTACCATTATCAAACTCACCTGCATGTAACTTCCTGGTAATCCTGAAGACCTTGATTAGCTTATTCAGATGTTTGATTAGGGTCAGAGCTAAACTCTGCAGGAAAGTTGATTTTGAGGACCAGAGTTGAGAACCCCTGTGGTGTGTTGTGTCATAGCTTCACAGCATCCAGACAGAAAGACTTGCTTGTTTGATATTTTTCAGTACACCATCACATCTGACATCCTGAATAACATAGGAACACACACTTATTCAACTTTTAAAGACAGCAAAAGAGATGATGATATTGGTGCCTCTATTAGGACCCAGCCTACAGCGAAACACATTTTTACAAAGACTGTCGGCCTAATTAAACATTTATTCAAATCAATGCACTGACACATTAATTGTACACAACAACACTTGCTGAGAAATGTCCCCAAATGGTGTTATGCTGTACTTGCAACAACCAATAATCAACAAACAGAACTCAAAATTGCTGTGGAAAATGAAAATTTGTACTACATATATATATATATATATATATATATATATATATATATATATATATA
>CAIGQQ010038283.1:4145099-4158189 GCA_903798035.1 Danio albolineatus
ATATATATATATATATATATATATATATATATATATATATATATATAGCATCAGAACAGGTGAAATGCTTTGACTTTGTTAAGCTATAGAATTATTGGTCTAGTAATGAAATGTGACATATATTTCAGACTCACATGTCTATCTATTCATTTACTGGGTTTATTGACTATTTAGTTTTCCCGATTGGCTATATATATATATATATACAGTATGTCACAAAAGTGAGTACACCCCTCACATTTCTGCAAATATTTATTTATATCTTTTCATAGGACAACACTGCAGAAGTGACTCTTTGACACAATGAAAAGGAGTCAGTGTAAAGTTAGTTTAGCAGTGTAAATTTAGTGTCCCCTCAAAATAACTAAAAATACAGCCAATAATAGCTGAACCCCTGGCAACAAAGTGAGTACACCCCTTAGAAAAAAATTTAAAAGTTAATATTTTGTGTGGCCACCTTCATTCTTCAGCACGGCTTTAATTCTGTTGGACATGGAGTTGACCAGAGCTTCACAGGTTGCCACTGGAATCCTCTTCCACTCCTCCATCACAACATCACCAAGGTGGTGGACATTTGACACCTTGTGCTCCTCCACCTTCCTTTTCAGGATGCCCCAGAGGTGTTTTAAGGGGTTTAGGTCTGGAGACATGGTTGGCCAGTCCATCACCTTTACCCTGAGTCCCTTTAGCAAGCCAGTGAGGTGTATTTGGGGTCATTATCATCCTGAAACACTGCTTTATGGCCCAGTTTCCGGAAGAAAGGGATCATGCTCTGCTTTAGTATGTCACAGTACTTGTCAGAATTCATGTTTTCCTCATTGAATTGTAGCTTCCCAATGCCAGCAGCACTCATGCAGTCCCACATGATGACACTCCCACCACCATGTTTAATGATAGACAAGACACGCTTGTGTTTGTACTCCTCACCTGGTTGCCACCACACACGCTTGACAATATCTGAACCAAAAAGGTTTATCTTTGTCTCATCAGACCACAGGACATGGTACCAGTAATCCTGGTCCTTAGTTTGAATGTCTGCGGCAAATTGTTTGCGAGCTTTCTTGTGCATCTTTAGAAGAGGCTTTCTTTGAGGACAACCATGCAGACCAATTTACCTGAAGCAATGCTGTAAGCACTTATCCGTCTTTTTTCAAAGACAATCTTTGGATGTGACGCTCAGAACGTGCACTCAGCTTCCTTGGCTGACCATGGCGAGGCGTGTTCTGAGAAGAACCTGTCCTCTTAAAGCATTGAATGGCCTTGGCTGCAGCACAGTTTCAGAGTGTTGGCTATCTTCTTATAGCCTAGGCTTTATGCAAAGTAACAATTTGTTTTTTCAGGTCTTCTGAGAGTTGTTTGTCATGAGATGCCATGTTGAAATTTCAGTGGCCAGGTTGAGAGAGCGGAAGAGCTTTTATACCAAATTTAACTCGCCTGCTATCTGGAAACACCTGAGACAGTGTAAAACTAATGAGTCACATGCCACAGGGGAAGGAAAATGTCTAATTGTGCTCAATTTGTACATTTTCACTTAGGGGTGTGCTCACTTTTGTTGCCAGGTGTTCAGCTATTATTGGCTGTATTTTTAGTTATTTTGAGGGGACACTAAATTTACACTGCTAAACTAACTTTACACTGACTCCTTTTCATTGTGTCAAAGAGTCATTTCTGCAGTGTTGTCCCATGAAAAGATATAAATAAATATTTGCAGAAATGTGAGGGGTGTACTCACTTTTGTGACATACTGTATATATATATATATATATATATATATATATATTCATTCATCTGTGGCGACCCACTGATAAAAAAGGGACTTAGCTGAAGAAAAATTAAAATGATTACGGTTCAGATCTGGAAAAAAAGACATGTAAATGTCCTCTGAAATGCACTCGACACCAAAAAATAAATGTCATGGCTCAAACCACTTCAGGAGCAGTCTGGGGCACATTCTAGATCAAACTGGGCAGGTCTAAATGCATAAGTTTGTTGAAATCACATATGCAAATTTTACTTCTCCTAAAATAAGAGATAAAAAATAAACAATGGAAAAGCCACAGATGATGACAGATTGAGATTTGTGTTATGTTTTATTCTCATTCATATTTCTTTTTTGGGAAAATAATTTAATTTAAATCCAATGTTAACAACAGAGCATGAACCTGTAGCCTGTATTATACGAGAGAAGAAAAACATTAGAATTGTTCCTTTACAAAGATTTAGTTTTTTGGGAGAGTATTATGCACTAATTAATGTAGACCCTACTGTATACACATTAGAATGATTTCTGTATGACAAAAATGTTTGATTTAGCCTATAAAGACAGTAATCAAAGAGCCTGACATGTGATGATGTTTTGCAGCCTGCATACATAATAATGTGTACGCCCAACAAGATATACAGCTTATGTATATAGCTTGCAAACTAACTTAAAGTAAGTAAGGTAAAGTCATTTGAGTCTCGTGCATCACAATATGTAGGTTTTCCTCAAATACATTGCTTGTAAAGGGTCTTTTCAGTGGATCAAAGGGCAACACCACTCCTCAGCCAGTTTTCAAAAACTACTTAGGCTCATGACATCGATGACATTTTCACGCTATTTGTAGAAATATGATAACTAACCAAAAAAAATTGAAGACAACTGTAATCTAAATTTCAAGGTACAGATAATGAGAGGTTAAACAAACATCGCAAACACTGAGAACTGCAGCTGAGGAACAAAAGCAACTCTATCTAATTAACAAATGGGAATTGCAACTATTTATGCAAAACAGATAATTAGGGAAGACTGAAGATAATTAGATATTGTCATGGTGATGTTATCAGTGGTCCGGTGAAATTGACCTTTGCTGATGAACTTTTTTGACATTACATTTGCAAGAGTAACCCAACAAACATCACTAACATATGAAACACATTGAAGAAAAGAAAAAAAACACATTAGTTTCCTTCAGCATTTTCATCATTCAGCCAAGTTGATGTACAGCCAACCTCAGGCATGTTAGGTCTGTATTTTCCCCGCCTTCCACTTGAATGCTTAATTACCTAAATGAACTCATTAAGTGCTTCATTGGACAAATTTAACACTTTTGGCCAAGGTCAAGCCTGACGAAGATTTAATGTGACCCTAGAAATTCAGTGAAACGAGGTCTGAGTAGCCCACTGGTGTCACACCTGAACATGGGCCAGTCTGAAGAAGGCAAAAATAGACAATAGAGTTGTATGGTGAAGTCAATTTAATTATCATACACTTTCCCCTTCTTTGTACTTTTTAAATATTCGTATGCTTAACAAAAAAATAAATACAATAAATTAGAAGTCTAGAGTGAAGGTCATTTTGCAATTTCATTCACTGTATACAATGGTGCATATTCTTAAATGTTTGTGTATTATTATTATTATTATTATTATTATTATTACTATTATTATTATTAATAATAATAATAACTCATTCATTCATTTTCTTGTCGGCGTAGTCCCTTTATTAATCTGGGGTCGCCACAGCGGAATGAACCGCCAACTTATCCAGCGTTTGTTTTACGCAGGGGATGCCCTTCCAGCCACAACCCATCTCTGGGAAACACCCATACACACTCATTCACACTCATACACTACGGACAATTTGGCCTACCCAATTCACCTATTCCACATGTGTTTGGACTTGTGGGGGAAACCGGAGCACCCAGAGGAAACCCACACAACCACAGGGAGAACATGCAAACTCCACACAGAAATGCCAACTGACCCAGCCGGGGCTCGAACCAGTGACCTTCTTGCTGTGAGGCAAACGTGCTACTCACTATGCCACCGTGGCGCCCATTAATAATAATAATAATAATAATAATAATAATAATAGTAATAATAATAATAAAGGGACTACGCCGACAAGAAAATGAATGAATGAATGAATGAATAATAATAATAACAATAAAGCTTATGAGTATGATTATTGTTATTATTATGAATAACATTTTTAATTATTATTATTTCTTATTTTCTAAAGATTTGTGAAGACACAAATTCCAGAAAAGTCATTTTTCACTGAGAATGTGAAGATAGGCCTTAGGATAAAAGAGAGGAAAAAAAGTCCCAATGAGAATGCTGTAACAAGATTAAATGTGAGATAAAAAAAGAAACAGTAACATGACAGTATAATAAGTTTTAAGTATTCATTTTATTCAAATGTGCACCACTATTTAACACCCCCAAAAAAGCATGTATAACTCAGTGCTGTATTATGCATGCAACATCAGTTGTTGGCAATGTGACTTTGTAAGGAATAACTATGTTCTGTGTACGTACTGCATTATATTGAGAAGGGCTCATCTCTATGCCCTTTTACCCTCTAAGTGTTTATCCTTCAGAGTGTCAGCTATGAAGGTATTAGGCAAATGGATGAATCCTGATAGAATACAGTATGTATATGTACAGTATGAGTCCAAACAACCTGTGCAAAAGATCATGGGTCAAAGTGTTCATTAGTTATGCTATTCGAAATCCTGAATTCTGAAGGGCCCTTCAATGGGGCAATTTTGTGCAATTCAATAAGGAACAAACTTCACTTTGAAGTCCACTTACTTTTTTTCCTTCAGCTTATTCTCTGCTTTATCGGTGAGCACCACAGTGGAATGAACCACTATTAACTCAAGTAATTGTTTTACAAAGCAGATGCCCTTCCAGCCACAACGTAGCGCTGAAGAGCAGAGAGTAAAACTCTCAGTGCTGGGAAACACCCACACAAACTAAGGCCAATTTAGTTTATACAATTATACTATTCCTCATGTTTTTGTACTGTGGGGTACACCGGCGTACTCCACACAGAACGTCCTCCTGGTCGAACCAACAACCTTCTAGCTTTAAAGGAACCTTGAATGCTAACCAATTAGTCAATGTTCTGCTCCTTTTAGAGATCATTTGAAATAATTCTCAGGCCTCTAATATGCTGTTGCTGTGAAAATGAGTGTCCAAAAGGCTTAAATAGTGTTCAGTTTTAAGTTGATAATGATGCTGTGTAAAAACTGTACCCTTACTGTATGCTAATACCCCCAAACACCTGGTATATATCATGGAAAAGTAGTTGTAATACCCGCTTGCCTTCGAAAAAAAGGGGGGCCTACTTCAAGATCACCTAAATTAAAAAGACAACATAAGCAGGTAAAGTCACAACCAGAAAACCACTGGTGCCTTAATCACCGACCTGCGGAACCTCACATTACATTCCCTGACAGTCACGTCTCCTGCAGAATTGTGTGAAATGTAGGGCATCTGCATTTTACGCCCAGCTCTAGTATACCTTTCTTCTCAGATCTGGTCTGAAGCTGCGCTGCCGTTCCCGGGGACCATGGGGAAGGACAAGTCCTGGCTGTCCTGGCTCTTGACAGGGGAAATAAATCACTGCGCACACCGGAGGATACCCTTCCAGGCTGCAAGCTGGGAACTTCATTATCCCGCCCCTGCTTCTTATTACTATGCATATCGGCTCTGATTGGTCCTGGGCTCTGACATACCGCAGCCTACTTCTGTCAGCCTTCGAGGAGCAGGGGATCAGTCTTCTGCCACAGACGCTAAGAAAGAGTGAGAGGGGGATGAGCGCAACTGTGAATGGGCCAGGAAACCCTGGGAAAGATACTGTGGATGAAAGTATGGGATCGGAGGAAAAGAGAAAGAAAAATAAAGAGGAAATCCTCAGGAAGCTGCTGACTAGAGTCTTGCTGGAACTGTGCTTTATTTGTTTAAAACACTAAACCACAATGAAGACTTCACTTCCAAGTGGTTGACCCTTTGGGTTTTGCGACCAGTGCATAAAAACTCATTTCTAACATTTGATCTGTATATTAGGCATTTATTTGGCCCACAGCTTTGATTTGTGCATTATTCTTTCATCAGAATGCTGAGAATGCAGATGTGATTCTGGGCAACAGTTCTGAAGAGATCAGTTCAGGATTCTGATCCATATTTGCACTGATATATTGATTCCTTCTCAGTCGTCACGCACTGAAAGGTACTTCAACTTCTCCTGCATGTAAAACACATTATGTTAGTTTGGCCGCGTCTCAGTGTTGACACAAGTAGGATAATATTATTCAGTCTGTGCAGAGGTGATTTACCTCAAGAGAAGAGGAGGAGAAGGAGAAGATTACATGAGGACAGCATAAGGCTGAAAATATTACACAAAAATCTGCTGTACTCTGGTGATTTTCTAGAGGAACAATGTAACTTGCTACTTAAGTGCAATGATATGAAGTATTGCTTACGAGGTAGTCACGACTGTTTCCCAAAAGCATAAAAACTTTTTTCCTCTCTTTCTCTCACAGCTATTCCATAGAATAACTTTTTTTTTTTGATTCCTAAAAGAAAGATCAGTGGACAGTTAGAATTGTGTATGATTTCCGCTAATTCATTGGTTCAAGCCTGAATCACTTGTTCTGAATGTTATCACTCGATTGAATGGACGTTATCAGTGGTTATCAGCTGATAGATATGGGCCAGTGGGGTTCTTCTGCGCCTACTGGTAGGCTCAGGCCCCGTTTACACTAGTGCGTTTTTGTTTTAAAATGCATAAGTTTTGCTTGAGTATTCAAGCCGCGAAAACGGAGCGTTTTAGAAACGCTGGGGAGGCCGTTTTCATTCTAAAACGCTGCTGCTGCGTCTCAGTGTGGACGTGGGAAAACGGAGACTTTTGAAAATGGAGGCGTGGCTGCTGAGATTGGCTATGTGATTGGGGCTTTGGGTCATTGCGTAACCTTCCCTTATTCGTCAAGCGCACATGGCTATAACGTCACCGGAAAACAGCAATACCAGCCTTCACTGTAAACACTGTATTTTCGATAGCCATAGATGTTTTATATTCATTTGTTACTTTAAGTAACAACTCAACCTCGTCATCTGTCCACAAAAAGACCTCTCTTGCCTTTTTTGCCATCGCGTTCATCGTTCAACCAGCGTTTGTTGACTAACAATAACCAAATTTTAAAACTAAAACGCACTAGTGTAAACGGGGACTCAGTAATGTGAAAACAGATCTAGATCTGGAGTCTTCTTTATTAGTATAGCTGATTAACTATGTGGATAGATGATAACAGCTTTCTTAAACTCCGTTTACACTAGTGCGTTTTAGTTTTAAAACGGCATTTTAGCATGAAAACGATCCACGTTCACACTAGCGTTTCACCCAGCGTTTCTGAACACATCTCTGTCCACACTACTCCACCAGAAACGTATATCACGTGACCATTCTCGCACAGGAAGCATGTGTCTCGCTCTGTGTCAACAAACGCTAACCCAAAACCGGTGTCCTAAATAGGGCTTACGCTGCTTGAAACGGGAGCGATTAACGAGTACTCGAACAATAGCTTGCCTCTTGCGAATATATGCAGCTGTTGTAGTAAAAAAGGCAGAGATTAGCTGCAAAATAGCGCCTTAAACGGACAATAGTGCGGTCAACAATGCTCCCATTTCTGTTTCAAACAGCCACGCCTCCGTCTTCAGAAGCCTCCGTTTTCCCCATCCACACTGAGCAGCAGCGTTTTAGAATGAAAACGGCCTCTCCAGCGTAAACGCCAAACTCCGGCGTAGTGTGGATGGATGGCCTAACAGTAGCAAAACGTATGCATTTTAAAACAAAAACGCGTTAGTGTAAACGAGGCCTGAGTCGGTTAGGTTTAGGGTTGGGGTTGGGGTAGGAGTACACGTTAATAAAATACAATTCATGGGAAATTTTGTATATAATATGAATAATTCTTGTTAATCTACGGCCGTATGTAATCTATTGCTGATTAACCATGTGGATGGATGATAACAGCCTTCTGAGCCTACCAGTAGCTTATAACCACTGATAACGCCCATTCAATCCAATGATAAAAAGCTCTTCTGTTGGTCAGTGTGTCGAATTTGCATTTTTTATTTGATGGCAATTTTGATGGCAAATTGATGTCATGGCAATTTGTTTTCACCATAATGCAAACTATAGGTTAAATACAGTTTATTACATCATTGTTTTTGTTGCCTCAAGTTCAGAAAAAAAGAACCACTTTTGAGAATTCGTTATTCGTTAAACCGAATTAAAAAATTGGTTTAAATATAATCAATGTGACCATCATTGCCTTTGACCTCCAGAATGAAAGAGAGCAGCCTTTACTTCGACCTATAGTACACTCTCAGAAATAAAGGTACGCGAGCTGTCACTGGGGTGATATCTTTTCAAAAGGTACATATTTGTATCTAAAGGGTCCATATTGGTACCTCAAAAGTATATATTAGTACCAACAAATTTTAAGAGGAACACATTTGTACTTTTTAGTACCCTTGAGGTATTAATATGGATCCTTTAAGGACAAATACATGTATGTACCTTTTGAAAAGGTACCACCCCAGTGACAGCTCGCGTACCTTTATTTCTGAGAGTGTATGAGCTGTCTCTTTAATATCTGCTTGTGTTTTAGTGTGTATATGTACATGTGACTGCTGATTGTGCTGATGTTTTTCACAAACCCACGAAACAGCAGAAACTGTATCTTACAGACTCTCGCACACCAGTTTAAGCTTGAATGCCTCTTAGTTCTGCAAATTTTTTAAACTCGGATCTCTGTACTCAGAGATATGCTGGCATATGTTTTACTTGGCAGATGCCCTTCTTGCAGCAACTCTGCACTGGGAAACACCCAAACACTCTCTCACACAAACACACACACACTCATATGACCAATTTTGTTTACCCAATTGAATTCACCAAAACAAAATGCCTTTGGACTGAAACCAGAGCACACGCAGGAAACCAATGCGAACATGCTGTATACAGTAGTGCTAACCACTGAGACACCGTTGTGGCCTTAAGGTTAGTGTGCTTAAGGTAACTATAGTTAGCATGGGTGAGTTGCTGCAAGATGCAATTGTTGTCCTGAATTCATCATAAAACAAATATTTGTAACAAGACAATCAACCACTTGCTAAAACCAATATGACCACTGAACACTTCTCACGTACACTGCCTTTATTATGCAATAAATAAATAAAAGTGCATGCAATGTGTACTAACGTAATTCAGTGGGAAGATTATTGTATATAATCCATAATAATATATCATATTACATAGCTAGACATAATACACATGCAAAGTCAGATCATAATGGAAAAAATACACCAAAGTGAAGCCTGTGGGATGCAATGAGTTACCAGATACCGTTGCCAGGGATTAGCAAGAAATAATATTACTCTTGAATGGAATAATAAGTGATGAACTGGATTTCTGAGAAAAGCCTGTTATTGACAAATTAAACACAGTTCCATGTAGAGTATACGGAATTAAATATGAATTCTACTTTGTGTTAAATAGCTTATTTTGATCAAAAGTATGGTTTCTTTAAGTCTACATGTCATTTTAACAAGAAACTGTAGACATGCCTAGACTGTGAAGAGACATTTTCACCACACAAGTTAGCAGTGTTTGCAAATGCATAGCAGATATAAAATAAAATAAAAACAGTAGCTTTGAATCTAATGTTGACACTTTCCATTAAACCCAAGCTCAAGATGAAATATAACCCTGCTTTTAATTTTTTTTTAAAGTCACGGAGAACAAATCAGTAAGTACTTATAAAAGACACTTTAAACAAAGACCTTATTTTAATGACAACACTTTAGATAAAATACATATATAAATATAAACGTGTTATGAACGTATATTATTTTAAAAGAAATGCATCACTATTAAGCATTAATAACACTATTATAAATGTAGATATAACTGTCATTATTCATTCATTCATTTTCTTTTCGGCTTAGTCCCTTTATTAATCTGGGGTCGCCAGAGCGAAATGAACCGCCAACTTATCCAGCATATGTTTTACGCAGTAGATGCACTGCCTGCTGCAACCCATCACTGGGAAACATCCATACACTATTATAAATGCTATTATAAACACACTACAGACAATTTAGCTTACCCAATTACTACCTATAGCACATGTCTTTGGGCTTGAGGGGGAAACTGGAGCACCCGGAGGAAACCCAGACGAACAATTGTCGTGGGGCTATCAACTGTGCCACCTTAACACCCTACTGTCATTATAACGCAGTACAGATTTTTGGGTCTGTCTTTATAGATACATTTTCAAAACTAGATGAAAGACCTGTCTTTTAGTAAAGCATACACACAGTGCATCACATAACAGTATGATGCATGAGTGAGTGGGCTTGACAAACCACTAATAGGAAACACTCTTCCTGTCTTAATGCAACCAAGGTTTTGTTAGAAACACTCAAATGCTTTACATGTTTGTTTCTATGTTTGTTTATATAACTACTATTTTCATTTATAGCACTTCATTTTTGCAATTTTTGTTTAAATAATCTTGTCTAAAAATTGTATTTATTCTCTATATTCTTATTCTCCCAAAGCCTCAAGAGATTGTGCAGTGCCATTGATGCGATCCAAGACCTGTGAAGAAAGATGCCAAGGTATCCATAATCCTGGACCAGGGCATATCCTGAGCAAATGTTGTGGCTGTCATAGAGGAGTAAAGAGCATGAGACTGATTCCTGAAAGACCCCAGTGACAGTCTTTGCATTGATAAAAAAAAATAATTAAAAATTACAGATAAAACATCAGATAAAACTCAGAATGTAATTGAGAACAAACAATATGTTGGCAAGTGTCATTTAATTAACCCACTGACTGATGAGCCAGTTTCACCAGCCAAACCTTCCAATACATGGCAGACTGAGGTGTAAAATAAACATCAGTCCTATCCCTATGAGGTTTCTGTCACTGTTCTCAAGGTATCACATGCTTATTTCCCTCTCGAGGTCACTTGAATAATGGCTGAGCAGTCACCTGATCACATTCACCACCTCTGATTGGCTCACAGGGGAGGCAGGTGAAGTGAGGCACAGAGGGGGACACAAAAAGAATCTCTGAAGACACTTTTTTTAGTGATGTGTGACTGCTTTAAATGTGGGTGTTAAAAAGGCTGTGAACTTCAGTTTCTGATTTAACTGCAGAGTACAAAGCACAATCACAACCTGACATAACCTGACGCAACAGTGAGCCGTTATACGGCATCTGATCTGGAAGGACAGTTCAATGGGGGTGCATAATAATTTTTTTTATAATAAAGTAATCAAAATAGTTGTTGTAATAATAATAATAATAATAATAATAATAATAATAATAATAATAATAATGGTAGCATGGTGGTTCAGTGGTTGGCAGTCTCCTCACAGCAAGAAGGTTGCTGATTCGAGCCCCTGCTGGGCCAGTTTGCGTGGGTTTCTAACAAGTGCTCTGGTTTCCCCCACAGTCCCAAGACATGCACTATAGGTGAATTGAATAAACTAAATAGACCATAGCGTATGAGTGTGTGTGTATAAATGAGAGTATGGGTGTTTCTAATACTGGGTTGAAGCTGGAAGGGCATCTGCTGCGTAAAACATACATACAATATACATGCAAGCTATATTGTTCAAATGTTGAGGGCTTGGGAAGATTTCTGATAATATTTTTGTACTTTTTATATTAAGGTTTAACTTGTTTACATTAGATAATGCATTCGCTAACAGGAACTAACAGTGAGCAATACATTGCATTATATATTTGTCTTCATGAGCATTATAAACTAATGAATTAATGTTAAAAGTAGTTTTATCAATTATTTTTTAATATTTACGTTTTACTACAAATTTTCAGTTCTAAAATTGTCTCAAGATTTTAGCATTAGCAACTGATTATTCATTCATTTTCTTTTCGGCTTAGTCCCTTTATTAATCTGCAGTCGCCACAGCGGAATAAACTGCCAACTTATTCAGTTTTACACAGTGGATGCCCTTCCTGCTGCAACCCATCACTGGGTTGCAGCAGGAACCCATACACACTCATTTACTATGGACAATTTAGCTCACCCAATTCACCCAGCACATGTCTTTGGACTTGTGGGGGAAAGCAGAGCACCCGGAGGCAACGCAAACACGGGGAGAACATGCAAACTCCACATAGCAATGCCAACTGACCCAGCTGAGACCCAACCGTGACATAGTGATGGGAAGTTCGGATCATTTTACTGACTCGGATCTTTAAGTCTCGTTCATCGAGATGAACGAATCTTTTTTCGAGTCATTTCGTTCATTTCGTTCAATTTGCCAATATATTATTAAACTGTTACGAATTGCTTCCAAACACATGTACAGCTAGACCAAATGTGGATCACACTACAAACAAGTCATAAATAGAATGCTATAAGAGAAAATAATCATTCACTGTTTGCCTGCTCTTTTATTTATGAAGATATTTTTGCCTCTTTGCTCAGCTCACCTCTTCATGTCTTCAAATTTCAGTGGTTCGTTCACGTCACACGGACAGTCCATATAATCTCAACCAATGTACACAGTCTGAGCCGAAAGGAGCCATGACTAGTTCACCTTTCGAGTCTTCTGGTTCGTTCATCACGTGACAAAATGTAAAGAGACATGACTCAGACCGAGGACTCGGGGGGTAAATGGATCAAATCTCTTTCCGGCTCTAAATGCATACGATTGGCTTCTGTGTCTTTCACGTGTTGAAATGAACATGAACGGATCAAATCTCTTTCCGGCTCTAAACGCATATGATTAGCTTCTGTCTTTTGCGTGATGAATGAATTAAAAGACTTGAAAAATGAACGAAACCTGCACATCTGTGCGCAATCTGCGCATGCGCGGATGAACGAATCACTCCCTGAGTGGACTCGTCGTTCCCGAGTCATATTAAAGATTCGTTCAAAATGAATGAATCGTTCAAGAACGACCCATCACTAATGTGACAGCGATTGTGCTACTCACTGAGCCACCATGACACCCAACTGATTAATTCACATGAACTAAAATGAACTAATGTTAACAAGCAAAACCTTACTATGAATTTTTCATAATAGTTTTGGTTTGTTTGTTTTTAAGTTAAAGTGTTTTAAGCGCTTGTTTTAAATACTTCACTTGATTTCGTCAAGCATTTTATATGTTTGTTTGTTTGTTTGATTGACTCTGCGTGTATGTATGTACTGTATGTGTGTATGTATGTATGCATTTATCTATCAAATTTGAGTCAAAGTCTTATAAGCAATAT
>CAIGQQ010038283.1:4174236-4193108 GCA_903798035.1 Danio albolineatus
TGCTTTGTGTTCAAATGCAGAAAATAGTATCTGGATGTAGATTAGATTTGTAGATCTCAAACATGCGATGTAAGACACAACGCACTCAATCGAGCTAGCAACGTCACTGTGAAGGGTAGGGTGAGGCTAGGTCTGCACATTAAAAGCATTGTATGCTGCTCAGCTTGCAACTGCACCCGGTCATTCAGACCCCTCTCAAGATCACAGTTCCCTTATACAGAATCCTAGCTTCTGAAAAGGAAACACTTAAATTGATAAGTTTTAAACAGTCCAAAGATATGCAGTACAGGTGAATTGGGTAAGCTAAATTGTCTGTAGTGTATGTGTGTGAATGAGAATGCATGGATGTTTCCCAGAGATTGGTTGTGGCTGGAAGGGCATCCGCTGCTTAAAAAAAAAGATGCTGGATAAGTTGGCGGTTCATTCCCCTGTGGTGACCCCGGATTAATAAAGGGACTAAGCCGAAAAGAAAATGAATAAAAGAAAGATTGAATAGGAATATCCCAGAAAGAGTTGGTTGTAAACAAAAACTTGTTTATGTGTGCAAAATAGGTTGAACACGATGCTGGACTCACATTAAAGTTCCATTTAAAGCATTAAGTTATATCTACAATTTGTATATAAGTGATGAATTTGTTTTATTTGGTTATTGTTATCAGAAGTCAGGTTCAGTTCAATCGTGTTTAAAATCAGATTAATTTTATTTATTTTTTTGTTACGTGCAGAACTCTGTTTGTGAGTGCTTTACACACTAACCACCTCAAAAAACTCCAAAACTGAGCAGTTGAACATTCGTTGAATACATAAGTGTCATTTTAATTTGTATAACTGGTTATTTTAAATACAGTTAAATTGATAATGGCTGCAATGTTACAGATAATTTCGGCAGTCTCACATTTTGTCATCATAATCTGAACCAGCTTCAAGTACTGATTTATGTTAGCCATACAGACAATAAATAACCCTTTAATTAAACTTTAGATCAATTAAATATCAAAATGTAAATGTAGGTTAGTAATGATGCATTTCTATCAGCTAACATTTATGTTATCAAAATTTCTAGTATTAATGTTTGTCTACCCAAACAGTCACAATTGAAAAGACATGATTCAAAATATATGACTACACATGCTCTCAGCTTTAAGAAAGTCTTTTAAGAGCGGCCTACTTTGCTACTAAAAGCATAAAGATCATCGGTAGGTCATAATGTCCTCATGTTAAAGTTGTAAAACATTTTATGAGCCAAGAAACAAGCATGCCCAACGTGATTACTGTTGTGGCTTCCTCCCCTCATATAACGCTGATAAAAACGAGCGAGCGAGAGAATTACTGCGAATTAGTTTGTTGCTTTGACCAGCCCAGAACGTCAAGCCTTGGCTGGATTTTGAAAATGCATTTTTCCTGCCAATTAGCCTCTATGCTCTGTGTTCCTGGCATCTCTCAAATCCTGCACAACCTGTTGATATATGGCTGGCAATTTGTCTCAATCTGCCACCGCAGTGATATACAGAAAGTCCCTGGTGTGGCCTCCCAGAATGCCCCGATGCAGAAACCCAGGTCCGTGGGAACAACAAATGGGAAGGAACGCAGCGGCACTTCCCACAGGCAAAAGGCAGCTGTAATCCTGTAACCCTTCCCTAGACGTGCGCCGTTTGCATACAAACACACACACATGGTGGGGACAGTCCTTCTTAACCACTTGGGATCAAAGACTGAAAAACTGGAGTGTACAAAAATGGAAAACTGAGAAAAATGATCAGCATGGAAGCACCTCAATTAAGGATGGGGACATTTCCTATGAAATTCTTTGTTAAATGCACCAGCACACACAATGCATTCACGGGATGCTCTTCCCACTCGATTTCTGATAGCACAGGAGAATTTATGGCACTTCCGTTGCAGTGTCCTAGATTGGCTCGGCACATTCATCACCCGAGCCCTCTGAAGGAAAAGCTGTGGCCACCGGCTGTCATTCAGCTCGGCTCCCACAGCGCCACAGTCACACTGATAAAACAAACAGTGCCGGACTAACAAAACCCACTCGTTAAAGCCCTTCTCTTGCCTCTGTTCTCTGAGGGGGTGTAATCCTGACGACTGGGTTACGGGCTTAAGGAGAGGGGTTGAGCGGTGTATGAGCTCACCAGCCTCAGAGGAGCAGATCTAAGGCCAAAAGTGTAGAGAGGAAGTTGCTGGAACATTAATCTCATTAATTTAAGCACAGTCATCGCTTTTCCTCTGCTGACTGCCCGTTCCCTTCCACTGCCAGACACACACCTATACGGGAAGCTCATGTGCCACTGCGTGCATACATAAAAGTGGCACTCAAGAGCTAAATGTGCGAGAGGCTTTGATGAATGATGTTTGTTCAGTTGTTCAGATTTACATATTTGCCCCTTGTTGTAATAACCAACACAGGCTCATTCTGAAACCGCAGCCCTGTGCACATTTCTGGAGATCGCGAATTATGTAGCCCGAAGTACGTATGGCTGCATTTTGTCTTTAAAACGAATGATATGGGGTGGTATGACGCCATTACTTTTCACACTTACCAGCTGAACGCTTACCTCCATATGGACAGCTTTCCCGTTGTTAGCTGTTTGTTAGCCATTAGCTCGCCATTTATGTCAGCAGACTTGAGATGCAGAGAGGAGTTGACCATGACGACAGGGTTCGAGTCTGGTGAAGATTGCTTCTAGAAAGCGGGTAAGACAAAAACAGAATCCCAAAATTCAAATGAACAAGTAAATAACAGGGTGAGAATGTGGTGGAATCTGAAAATGTGGTAAAAATTAAGCGAGGGCTTTTCTTTTTCTGGATTGCTTTTCAAAACACTGTTAGTTAGATTTAGGGAAGTGGGTGGGTGTGTCAATAGATGCTTTTAAAAACACTATTGGTTGGGTGAAGGGAAGGGGGAGGGGGGTCAGTCAGTCAGTCGACAGTGGCCAGAACAGCAGGCGATAATGGCACAATGATTTAAAAAAGTGCACACAGCGGCCACTGGTGCATTCGCGAAAACAAAAACTGCAAAAACAATATACCTCCTGGGATGTATTTGGCGTTCTCCAGAAATGTATATAGTGGTACATTTTCAGAATGAGCCTGGGTTGGTAATAACTGCTGTATAGAAAATTGCTCATGAAATGGACAGTTAATTTTAATTCAGTAATAATCAGTGTTACTTCAAAAAATAATGCATTAATAATTATTAGTAACATTAATAATTTTTGTTAACATTAATTACTTTGTCTAAAAAATACCTTAGTCAATCATTAAGTTAATTACTCGAAGAAATGCTAACAATCTACATAAATCTCAATGCACAATTGAAATTAAACTCGTAATTATTTCAAGAATCAAACAGGACCTTTCATTTTTGTTTTAAAAAAATTAACACTTAAATTGTAAACAAAATATGTTTCAAAACACAAAGGTCGAAAATGAATGACAATATTTCACACATATCATATCAGATACAGTATATGGCATAATTCTTCAAAACATGGCATTGTTTCTTAAGCATGTGCAATTGACAGACAAATAAAACCTTCTTTAGTCCGTGAGTTAATATGCAAACTGTCCGCACACATTCAAACGCACATTTCCCTGCTTCGCTGCATTAATACCTTCGTGAACTAACTAATTAATTTTCATAAGCATGTGCAACTGTCTTGATAAATGATACATACATTTTATTAAGTTAAAATGCTAAATATTAATCTGCTTCTCTGAACTGATTCATACAAATCTGTCTTATTTATTTAAAGTATGTAAGGTAAGTATATTAAAAGAGACTCATTTAATGACTTTAAAGTAAAGTAATGCAGCAGAAAAGCTATATATTTAATTACATTAATTAGTTACTTTGTAATAACTTACACCCAACACTAGTCATAATATAACTAATTCATAACTCATGTAATTTCCTATATGCAGTTTTTTTCTCTCTCTCTAATATGATTTCTAAAGGAAGATGTGAAACTGAAGACTGGGGTAATGATGTTGATAATTAAGCTTTGAAATGTAGGAATAAAATACATTTTAATATACGCTAATAGCAGATATTAAACTAGTTATATTTCAAAGTATTATTTGTATTACATTTTTACTTTTTTCCATCAAATAAAAACCTCAATTAAATTAATACTTAATAATCATTAAAAGAAATACCTTATTCACAACAGTGTTATAAAAATCTGCATATTGGATGATTTTATTCTTTATTTCATTTATCTGGTTATTTTTAATCGATATCACAACTTTAGTCCCACACATTTATTAAATGGGAACCAGCACCTGAGACTTATAAAGAAGGTAAAACTTATAATTGTTAAGTTCAAATCAATAAATAACTTATTTCAGAGCTCCCATGCATCTTTATTATGGACAATTACAGCAAGTACACTCTCCAGCACTCTCTGTTTACAAAGCTCCAACTCAAAGTCCAACAACTCTGAATTGACACGAGGATTAACGAAATGATGGCAAAACTTTAATTTTCCCCTGAACTATCCCTTTAAAACAGGTCAACCAACCACCAGATGAGGCCATAAAAATAGTTCCACTCAGATGGCTTTTTTCCCCTGTCTAAATCACAGATGGTACCTGAACTAAATGCATAATCACTTTCCTGACTCTGGCACAAAATAAAACCGCATCAGCCCTGTGAGTTGCGCTCAGGTCATCCAGAGCCACAGCTCCAGCACACGGGCCTGACTGATCAAAGAACACGGAGCAGCTCCTGGTTAAGATTGCCAAGGTACAGAGTTGCCCTCGTGCCCCCCCGCTGCGAGTTAGTCACGCCTGGGAGAGGCGAAGAGAAACCCCTCACTGTGAGCAAGGTATTGGTAATGAGGGGTGGGGAGAGCGGGGTATGAAGCGGGGAACAGCGCAGAGAGCAGGAGTCAGAGAAAGGCAATTAAGTGAATATCACAGATACTGAGAGAGACTCCAAGGTGCTGAACCCTGGGTGGTAAAGATCAAGTGCTAGCAGGAAGTCATTTTGTGGTTGTAGTTGTATGACGAAGGGCAAGCGGAGCTGCGGTGGGAGCTCATTATCTGGCAGTGTATGATGACTAGCTGGGAGGACAAAGCGAGCGAGAGCTTTTGAATGCACTTTTGAGTGAGAACACTTGTTAGACATCTGCAACTTCAGGCATCTGCAAGAGAGCCTTTGCTGCTTCGCTAATACCTGCTGCTGGAAGAAACAACAAGTGGTAGGTTTGGAGTTTTGATGAAGAGGAGGAAATAGGGAATGGAAATATTTATTTACACAAAATCACATGGAAAAAAAAAAGAAACTAAATAAATAAAACAAAACATGATGTTTGGCCTTGTGCCATTGCTGATTTTCACTGCAATTAAATGTAAAAAAAGAAAATCTGTTAATTTACACTTCACCATATTTTGTGATTCACACATGTTTTCTGTTTAGAAATAATCTAATAGTCTGTATGATAGAAAATGTACTGCAGTTTATTACAAGGTTTTTGTTCGATAACACCAAACCAGATATAATATATTATGTTAAATTATTACAAATGTTATCAAAAGTTACTTTTTCAAGCTTTTCAAGGTGAAATTTTCAAGAACAAGGTCTCGTAATTCAATTCAAAAGCATGAATAATTGGGGAAAAATCCCAAAAAATATATGAAAAACTTCTAATTCATGGATATCATTTACTACAGTGCAGCATGTGTACAATTACCAGTGAGTAACTAGTGTATGTGTAACTACTATGTAACTGCCTCAAGTAATTTCAAAATTAAAACAGCTGTCACCTACTACAATTATGCATCGGGAAAAAATAAGCCATTAATATTTGCATTAATTTCCATAAAATTTAGATTCTGTTGAACAATGTACATACTGTATATACACTTCAACATACAATCGACAATGCTTTTGGTTTTAGGTTTCCTTGTTTTAATGTAGTATGCAACACATCTGCCAATTTCATAAATCCACATTGCCGCTGAACGCTTCAGGCTACTACAGTATACAACTTGTCTGAAAGCTCCCACCATGCTGAGTGATTGCAAATGCATTTCAGTTGCTGAAATTAGAAAAAAAATCCAAAGCAAAAAGAATGGCTAACATTTGATTTAGTAGGAGATAAAATTAAATTACCATTAGTATAATCTTAAAGTGAAAAAAGTGAAACATTACTGTAAAGATGTTTAAGGGCTCTATTTTAGCAATCTAGGTGCAAAGTTGCATGGTGCAAAATCACTAAAAGCATGTCCAAATCCAGTTTTGCTATTTTAAGGAGGGAAAAATATGTTCTGCGCCACGGTGCATGGCCTAACTGGGTTGTGATTATTCTTTTAATGAGTTATAGGTGTGTTTTAAGCATTAAACTGCATTAAACTAATCAGAGTCTCATCTCCCATTCCCTTAGTAGTGTCGCGCCATGGTGCATTTGATATTTACATGGTGGGTTCAAAAAACTGAGCGCTTCACCAGCGAGAAAACAGTTAAACAGACTGTCTGCAGTGTGAGGATAAAGAACGAGCATAAGGAAATGGCATTGTATGCACTCCACTGCAGACAACCATTAGCCTACATATTTAATTTGTTAAGTGCAAAAATTAATTTCAAAACTATTTCTAAATTCTGTTCTAATTTCCAGCAAACCAATAAATGAACAATAATAACGAAGTGTGGTCAGAAAACTTATATATCCAAACACGTGCAATTCTTATGCCCCATATTGTGATGTAAATATCTCCAACATCCAACAGATGGACAAATCTAAATTGTTTTAATTAAAACAAATATAAATATGCCTATAATAAATTATACTGCTAATTATAATAACATTTTACGAATATGAATTATGAAATAACTGGAAAAAAAGCCCCCCGACATGAAGAAGGCATGAAAGCAGTGTTTTTTATATTTATGCTGAAATTAATAATTTTTGTAAAATTTTCATCTTTTATTTATTTTTATTTTTTCATATGTGAAGATATTTGTATATTGCTGTACATCCTGTGTGTATTAAGCAGTGTGTAAGAGTTTGAACCTGCATAGGTGCTTAACTAACTCACACTGCGCTGGACTTTAGAGCAGCTTGTAGTTGGTCAATGGCGCGGACTATTTCAGTCCCTAAAAATAGCAACACGCCAACAATGCGCCTTAACACACCTCCTTTCTAGAGCGGACCACCTATGAGTCAACAAAGTGGCGCAAATGGATTTGCTATTTAAACAATGTGGCACAAAATGTATTTAATAATTAGGGTTGTGCTGGTCTAAAAAAATGCACCTTATTACACCAGGTCTATAATAGTGTCCTAAATATTTAAAAATATTTGTCAGAAATATATTATAAAATAATATATTATAATAAATAATATATATAATATAATATAAATATTATAAATCAAATGTTATCACATTGCATTGCATTAATCAAAGTATCACACTGCTTATTACATTTTCAAAGTTAAAAAGGAAATGCACCGTTCCCAATACTGAAGATTACACTTTTTTTAAAACAGTTAACTACAGATTCTCTAGCTTAACACAACACCTTTTGCTGCTAAATAGAACCATTTTTATATGTTTCCATAAACCACACTTAAAATGCTGCACAATTTCTTGGAAAATGTATAATATTAATATTTGTATGTTGGTAATATGTTCATATATTTTAAAGATGAAAAAATAACTATATCATACAAAATTTGTATACTCATTATCTGCTTCTCATTTACTTAAACTGTTACAAAAAGACAATAATGAATTAATTAATGACACTGAAGATGAATACATAAAAAGGTAAATAAAACAAAAACTTATTGTAAAGACAAAGCTCCTGTGATGCAATTGAGTAGCGGTTTCTCGCTCTGGATGAGGTCTTTGAACAATACAACATCTGAAATACACATTGTAGAGTGTAGAGTTAAAGCATGTCACGTACATTTGTTTTAAACATTTTATGAAAGTTGAAAATGAACATTAAATGGAAATATTTTGTTTAACAGAACATAAGTGACCGGCTTGACTCCACTAACACAGATATTGAAACTTTATACATATTTCAATTTATTAATTAATAATTTATATGCTTTATACAAAAAAAGAAAATAAAGTAAATACATGTTGTTATAACCTGTTATATCTATCACTGTAAAGGGCTTACATAATATAAGTTAAAATTATAGAGATTTTAAGAATTATATTATTTATCTGCAGTTGGAAGGTTCTTTTAATAATCTTTAATGAGGTGCTTTGACAGTTTGTCAGATTGCAAACATGTGAAACTGCTGATTGATGTCTTGTTTAGTTCGAGATTGTTGAGGGAAAAAGACATGAGAGTGAGGAACCAAACAACATTCTACTGAGGTAAGTATTCCAGAAAATTATATCTTAATATCTTAAATTATATCAGGGATTTCTTAACTGAGGACACCTGAAATGGAGAATACTTGGTTTGAAGAAGACTTGTTTGATGGAGACTTGGAATGGAAACACAAGCGCGCACAGGAGGGACCGCACATGGAGACGCTAGAGATACGCTCATGAGCTGTACACAAGGTGCACAGGTAAAGAGTCCTTTTTCTTAGTTGGAAGCCAGATTCATGGTGCATTCAAGTTATGCTGGAAAGATTATATTTAGAGATTTAGAGAACACACAAGAACACCATCACAGTTATGAGCGGGAATCTGTTATTTTCAGAGTTTCTGAATTATGGAATTATCTGTGAGAAAACTTGTTGTAATATATACATGTTTGTTTGCAGCTTACAATAGAACTATGTAATTTGCATCAACTAAATATATGTTTGTCGGGTTTTACAGAATAAATAAGAAACTACAATAGTTTACAGATTGGAGAAAGAAAGAAGACTAAGAAGAATGTAAATCCCTGTGATGTTCAGTTTATTCACAATTTTGTTAATGTGGAGAAAAAAGGCAAAATCTTTATATACATTGCTAACTTGCTGTGACCAAGGTTTATTTTTTGCCAACTTTTGGCAAAATTTTTTTTGTTGTTGTTTTGTTTGTTGTGTCAAAAAAAATTGTCTGGTTTAAGAACGATGTTGTTACTCAAAAAATAAATCTAAACATTTCATTTTTTTTTTCATTTTAGGTTAAACAAATGCTCTAAATAGGTCATACAAAACAGAGCCACACTTTAGTAAATTTACAGTTTTCACTGTTAAAGCATTAACTATGAAGAAACCCCAATAAACTGTTAATTTTCTGCTGATTAATAGTTATTAGCTACACTAGAAAAGGGTTGTGCCAATTAGTTAGACAACTTAACATTTTAAGTTATGTTAACTTATCTGGATGCAATGTGTTCGACATCATTTATTTATCAAAGTTTTACTTGGTTGAACTTACATAAAAAAGATTCAGCTGAACTCATATATATTATTAACGTAACTTTTTTCAAACAACAGAGCTATAAATTGTTCAAATATGTAAAAAACGAAAATGAATAAACTTTTAATGAAATAAATCTACTGTAAAATTGTATTTGTATGTGTTTCATAATTTAATTTAATTTATTATATTAATTAAATGTATATATATTTATTTACTTTTTGGATGATGTCAGATGATGAACGATGATGTATCTGGCAACACTGACCACCATTATCTCATTGTAATATGGTGGTGTGTGTTTGTCTGAGCTTATTTTCAGTTACCTGTTTCTTTGGTGAAAGAAAGAAAAAAACAACAACCTGTTTTTAGTTGTAAATAAACCATGGTCCATAAAATTAACATGGTCCATGGTGGCTCAGTGGTTAACACTGTCGCCTCACCTCCAGAAAGTGGCTGGTTTGAGTACCAGCTGGGTCAGATGGCATTTCTGTGTGGAGTTTGCATGTTCTCCCTGTGTTTGTGTGGATTTCCTCTGGTTCCTCCAAAGGGATGTGGTATAAGTGAATCAAATAAACAAAATTGCCCATAGCATGTTAGTGAATGAGAATTAACTTCAATATTTAAGTTCATTAAACTTAAATCATGTCCATTAAACTTGAATTATAAGGTCCCATGAACATCGTTTTTACAACTTATCAATTTAAGTTAACTAAACTTAGGCCACATCCATTGCACTTGTATTGTCAAGTGCTGTCAACTTTAACCTCAGTTAAATTTGACAGGACTTGACAATACAAGTGTAATAAATGTTGTCTAAGTCAAGTAAACTAAAATTTCAAGTCAGCACGAACACTTACTTTTTTGAGTTGAAACAACAACATCAGCAACAAAAATCCATTTTATTGGTATTGGGACAGATTCAACATGTAGAATAAGATAATACAGAATTATGCTTTATAAGTACTAATAACATACCTGTCAACCCTCCCGTTTTTCCCGGGATTCTCACGTATTTTACAGCTCTATCCCGCTATCATCCTGTAAAGGTGTTTTCCCGTATTTCTCCCGTATTTTCAGTCTTTCTCCGACGGGTGTCAATAAACATTAAAGAGCCGATCCTCCCTATACGCAACCCATACCGCCGAACCACCAGGGGCCGCCCATTGCTCTTAAATCTGTTGGAATCTCTCTGTGCTTTCGGTTTATTTAGGCATGAAACACTCTGAAATAAATATAAAAACGGCAGGATTCCCTTTCCTTTTCATTACAGGTGCCGTCGCTCCTCCTATACAATTCTCAAAACAGTCATAAAGTGGTGCGTGACTTTCAGCTGACGCGTCCATAGTGATAAACAGCCGCTGTTTCCCAAACGGATACTGTACACTCGATAAGAGGCATAGTGAAACTGGATACTGGGTTTTGTGTTTGTGTTTGAACAGACATATACACATAATTAATAATAATAACATCTAAAGATGTCGATCTTAATGAGTTTTTTTCAAACACAAATAATTTTTTCCTAAATGAGCATAAAACTTTAGGTAAGCAATCGAATGCTTTCATTATAGCTATATATGTAAACTTTTTTATTTATAACAGTGACACCTCTGTTATTTAATGTAATCAAACAAAAAATCTAAATAAATGAGATTCATTCACTGCTCTTTATTCATAATGTGTAAGTTATACAGTGAGGAAAAGATGAATAAGATTTGATAACTCGATCCTATTTCTTTATAACAGCTAATTTTAATAAGCTAACTGTTTGCTAATGTATACTATTAAATTTTCTTTTGTAAAAAATAATTACTGACTGTTTAATTGTTTATTTACTTTGAAACGGCTCCAGAAGGACATATTTAATAAGTAGGTTTTTTTTATCTGTTTTTTTTTCCCTTATTTTCACATCGCAATGTTGACAGGTATGACTAATAAACAGCCAAAACCTTAATAATAGGCAGGTAATACAGCACTAGTTAATAGTAAGAAATGGTCCTTAAACTAAAGTGTTACCAAAAACAAAATCATCAAAAGAGAAAGCGACCATCACAACAAATAAACCCTGTTTTCCGTGAGTAACTGCGAACACTAGGATTAAGGTAACCAATTTAGCATTAATAACATTTTTGATAGCGATAAAGCACCTCCGCTTCAACTCGCAAGAGTCATCTGTTCTGCTAAGTGATGATTTCATGGCCTTGCTTTAAATGGCCAAATAAGAAGCAGATGTCTTTCTGCTCTTTGCTCTCTTTGTCTCCTACCAGGTAAATTCTCCGTCCGCTCATCCATTTCACCCACTTTAGCGCGCTAATAGCATTTAGCTCATCAGAGACAGGGACGAGAGCCAACATTCCTGAAAGCAGAAGACTCCTCATCCATAGATAAATAGCAATTGCGGCCCATTTGGGAATTTAATGCCGGCTATGGCAATTGCGAGGAGCCTCGTTGAGATCCGCGCCACCTAGACGCACACATATTAAAACTAGTATCTATCGCGCTGCAGAGCTGTAGCATGTCAAAGGCAGGCTGTGTGTGTCTAGGTGACTCAGATTGTGTGGTGGGTGGTATGAGATCGGCGACGTGGGTGGATGAATAGACTGTCATCTCTGAAAAACATTCCTATGAGAATATAAGCCTCATAAGCAGCTCAAAACATCTCAGCTCATTCCATTGACATGTTTGTAACAGTTTTTCGCAAATTAAAGCTATTAGCTGCTTCGGAACAGCACAAATTACTACAGCTGAGGGGGCAGCAAAGGTAAAAATTCAAAGGCCTGTTTACTAAAAATTGTTGATGTGCTTGTTAAATCCCCGTACTTGGATCATCACGGTGGAGTATTATGAGGTTAAGAACACCTGCACTTATAAGATGAATCACATTACACGCGGAACATACGGAAACCCACACTTCCTAAACGTAGACGCACACAGTAGACAGATCTCAGGTGCTTTTCGATAACAGGAGTACAAACTCTTGGCAAATAAATGACCACTTTTTTTATGGTGGTGTAATGATGATGGGCAGTTGGGGTTGTATGACTGATGCATTCATTTCACAGTCACTTCAGCAAGGGAAATTCACTCTGACGGACCACAGTGAGTAAGTAAAATGTGTGTGCATGTTTGCGCGATTACAGGTTTATGGGGACACTAAATTGTATTATGGCATAGGTATAATCTACACTCTTAAAACAAACGGTTCAATATAGAACCAAAAACGGTTCTATGAAGCGCTTCATATATGGAACCCCAAAAAGGTTCTATATAGAACCATTTTAAGGGTTCATTAAATAGAACCCCAAATGGTTCTTTGAATTCAAGTTAGATGGTTCTATTTAGAACCATTTAAGGGTTCTTTTTTATTATTGAATTATTGTTACTTATTAATGAATAAAAAATAAAACCAATCCAGACAATTCAAATTGTTTAAATTTATTCAATTCATTATACAAAATATTTTTTTAAATATTTAAAATTGCACCTCTGCATACTTTGCATTGGACAGCAGATCTACCTTTAATGGCATTCAACACTGTTATTGTAATGATTTCACTTTTATAAGCTTTTTTACTGTTTGAACAAATACAGTGCTTCACTTTCACACATCTCTAAACGGAAGAGAAATATATCACAATGCAGATGGAAACAATACACAAACAATCAAAACATCTATTAAATAACACTACAATTTCAAAAAGTGGATGGTACCTGCATGTATTGGTCATCACAACATCCATTTTTATACATAATTTAATAAGAAACATCACTAAAACATTGCAGAATGATTAGACAAAACACTGCAAACAGCCATTCCACAACCTGTAGCATGTCCATGTCTGTCAGCCTCTCTTATAAGGTAAATAGTTTTGTCCATGGGTGGCACAGTGGCTCACTGGTTAGAACTGTCACCTCACAGCAAGCAGGTCACTGGTTCGAGTCCCGACTGGGCCAGTTGTCATTTCTGTGTGGAGTTTGCAAGTTCTCCCAGTGTTCTTGTGGGTTTCCTCTGGGTGCTCCGGTTGACCCCACAGTCCAAAAGCATGTGTACGGTATAGGTGAATTGGCCATAGTGAGTGAATGTGTGTAGATCTACTGTATGAGAGAGTATATGGGTTTCCAAGTGCTGGGTTGTGGCTGGAAAGGGCAGATTAGTTGGTGATTCACTCCTCTGTGGTGCCTCTGATAAATGAGAAAGTAGAAGGATAGCGAGTGAGTGTTGTCCATTGTAATACTGACACTTCAAGCCTTGGTGGAATCAGGAGAGCTGCTGAATCCTGGATGGTGTAGGACCTTTGGATTTCTGTAAAACAATATTTTAATGTTGAGTACTTTTAACCAATTAACATGTCATCAAATAGAATTACAGTTATAATCAATACAATTAAAGTGTGTGTGAGTGTGTGTGTGTGTGTGTTTGGGGCAAATAGTATGTAGTATAGTGTGTAGTTACCTTCTGCGGTTTCCTCTGTTGGTCCAATGAGACTGTCATGGAGCACTACCTTCTTTCCGTCCCTTTTTGGGCCATTTCTTTTAAAGATGTTTCTGTGTTCTTTACCAAGTTTTCTATGCAGCATCCTAAATGCAAAAAAACATTTTGTTTACTTCATGTGTAAGTTTCCAAATGACATATTTTCAGCAATACAAGTTTCTTAAAGTCATCATGGACGCAAAACTATTTGGCACACAATGTAACAGTGTTTACTCACAAGCTGTGGCACTCCAAGTAGAAAAAACTGCTCCATTAGTTCTGCAAACCCCTCCATAATCTGTGCTCTGGAAAAGGGTGTTCATTCGGTTCTTGACTTATGAGTATCTGGTGTCGCATTCCAGGTCCATCACAATCTGAGGTAGGAAGACAGCATTTTAGAGTGTGTAAATATGAATTTATAATACAGAATTAATCTACCTTTGGCATAAAATGTATTGAACTGAACTTGCCTTGTGTTAGGTTCCTCAGAGTACAGTTCACTTCCTTTTCATCCCATTAATTTGTTTCATTTGCGAGATGATAGATGAGCTCACCACTGAAATCCTTTCATTTTTAAATTTGTTTTGCAGACATTCCAACAAGGTATCCTGTAGGCAAATTTACACTTTCTTTTAAAACATATTTTCTTTGCAGGACTTTTTAATAAGCAATGACCTTAATATTCTCACTGTACAAACAGCAGCAATAAGTAATGGAACATTTTTGTGATAAATATATTATTTCAGTACACAACAACCAAGTCTGACATATGCATGTTATAAAATACAATATTTACCAGGTGTCCTTGTTGATGATAATTGTGTCACAATTATGGATGTAACGCATGTCCTTCTTTAAGCTGGGATCCTTCCTCTTCAAAGCTATTTGTGTCCTGCAGCCCAGGTTACAATACAATGTTAAAGTCTTTTATAATATTCATTTCATAATACTTAATACAGTTTGTTTAGAATTAAAAGCAATAATACATACCGAGCACAAGATTTACGATGCAGTTCAGTTTCCAGGCTGTTTGAAGAAAAGAAAGATATACATTAAAATATGAATTTTAAACTTATTTAGCACAATATATACATATATGTAGCCTATATTTAACAAGGTTCAACATTTCACAATACATTTAGCCTGCATGTTTGTATGTCCTTCATAAATAACACCTGATCTATTATCTATGGATTATTAAAATATGTTTTGGCTTTAAAAGGTTTCAATAATACACTTAGCAATCATCACAATAGCGCGTGCATAGACTCGGGCGGGCGGGCGCGTGCATAGACTCGGGCGGGGCACGAGCGCGACATGCTCCCTTGCGGTTTTAATGCAGACTAGCCGGCGTGTACACTACTTTACAGAGTTTAGCCCGAGTTAAACTCGGTTAAACTCACACACGAACAAGCTGGGAGTACTTGTTTGTTCAAGGTTGGAGATAAAAACTGCACGAAAGCGGAAATCGGCTCATAAGAAGTTACCATTAAAAGAGCGTGCACGCGCTTCACGCTGCCTCTCAATGCCCGCCATCGAATAACGCAGCTGTTTTATTGTTATTGATATTTTAATTAATACTGACAAACAAATAAAGCGAAACTGTAACTTATTTCGAACAAAAAGCAGAGCAAAGTCAGCTTGACACAGATTCCTGAACCGAAGGCTGTCGACAGAGACCATCAGAAACTTACAAGCACAGTATTAATCCATATTAACGTTACCCCTTATTCAGTCTGTCACCATATAACACAAGGGAAGAGAAACATTACCCCGTAATACAAAATATTTCATTATTATAGTTTTAAAAGAGTAATAACGTACCTGAATGATAGAGCTGCAAAAGCGGAGTTCTCCTTTTCAAAAACTAACCGTCACTCTCCACTCTCTTCACCAGCAGTCCACCAATGAATGACGTCACCAGAGGGCTTTTTCATGATTATTAGTTTAAAATAATTTATTAAACCATAACAACACACTGTACAGTCTCAATAAACTGGTTATTTAATTAATTTCACAAAATAATTCGTCAAAAATGTTAAATATTAAGCATATATAAATATTAGTTATATGGTAATGTACAAACCTGCGTTAAACAAAAATCCCATCATACATTGATTAGGTTTTTGACCATAGCAGTCATTTTATTAGGTTTTGACTCAAAAAGCTTTGTCTCTCTGTGTTATAGCTTATTATTATTTATAATATTTACTATATAATTATGTTATAAATCCCACATTATAGAACCATTTTAATCAAAAAGGTTCTTTGCACTCAAAGGGTTCTAAATAGAACCATTTTTTAGGTAAAAGGTTCTACTGGCCAAGTATAGAACCCCGGGGTTCTATATAGAACCTCAAGGAACCTTTTTTTTAAGAGTGTAGTTGAATCCTTCATTAGGAGGATTTACAATAACATGCCTTGTGTCCACATTATTCAAAAGGCTTAAAATACCCGTGCCACCGATTATCTTCAAGGGTTTTGTTTAGGGGTAGGGTGTGTAATTTAATAAGTTTTTACAATATAAAATACATTATGCTTATGAAGAGTCCTCATAAACCACATAAAGAATTGAACGTGTGTGTATGTGTGTGAGGAGATATATCAGGCTAATCTTTGAATGGGGTTATAATTGGTTAATTTGGCTGTCCCGAATATAGTGAGTGATTCACCATGTTCAGGAAGAGTGTCTTAAGGCTATGCTGTGCTTTTTTCCTCTCTTCATCTCAGATGATAAGGTCTTCACATGAATCCACTTGACATTTCTTCTCTGAACTGGGTAAAGGCCAATGGTAGTCTGGATGTAATTGTAACTCATCAACACATGTGTGTGATTCAGATTGAACTCAAGGCTCAAACCCCAAGATGGTCCTGTCGGTCTAAAGAGCATTTCTTAAGATGGAACTGCTGTTTCATAAAGTATAACGGTACAGCATGCAAGAATTAGGGTTCATAATTATAGTTTGATATGTTCAAATTTGGTGTCTTGTCTTTTAAAGCATAGTTCACTCAAAAAATGACATTCACTCATCGTTTATTCTCTCTTAAATAGATCCAAACCTGATTGAGTTGATTTTTTTCTGTTACAAAATGAAGACAATTTAAATGTTACTATGTAAAAAAATAATGAAAAACATCTAAATACTGAGAAACCCTAAAATACTATGTAAAAACTATTAAAAAAAAAAAAACATCATGTATCAGTGGCTGGTTTCCAACATTCTTGAAAACGTTTCATTTTGTGTTTAACTAAAAAAAAGACAAATAAATTTGAAGCATTTTATTTTGAAATGTTATTTTGTGGGTGGCCTATTCAATTAGATCAATTCAAAATAATTAAGTCATAAATTAAATAAATACATAAGTTATTAAATGAATTTTTGAATGAATGAATGAGTGAATGAATGAATGAATGAATGTGGAATAAACTACAGAAACCATCATTATATAAAAGGAAAAATTATTAGGATCACTTTGGATTTATTTTCTTTAGATTGAAAATTTAAACATGATTCTGTCTTAATAAATGCCTTCTGATTGTAATGTTTTGCTGAAAATAGCATAAAAGTACCATGATTTGTTCACAATGATTATTTTAAACATTCTACTCAATATAAATGACCCAATATAAACCATTTTTTAATATGAGTCAAAATATGAGTCAGTCTTTTATGCCAAAAATCCTTTAAATATTAGGTAAAGATCATGTTCTATGAAGAAATTTTGTAAATTTCTTACTGCACATATAATCAAACTTATGTTTGATTAGTAATGTGGATTGCAGCATTTAATATGGACAACTTCAAAGGTTTTCTCAGTACTTAGATTTTTTTTTGAGACCCTTAAATTCAAGATATTCAGTTTTATCCAAGCCAAATAATGTCCTTCCTTGTGGTAAATGCAATGCTTTATGAGCTTTTCATTAATATCTATTGTAAAACACTGATTGAATGATTCATTTTGTTTAGTGCTATATAACAGTACAGAGAATGGAATGATGGAGTTACATTGTGCTTCCCTGCAGTTTGAAATTAGTGTCTGTCATAACAACTCAAAAAAATGTTATATACTGTAATAATAACAAAAGAGGGCATAATATGAAAGATGAGGCATTATTCATTGTTACAGCTTATATTTGTACAGTCACTGCCCTACAGTTTAGATTAGTTTGTCAGGTTCCACTCTTTTGGGTTCCCTTCCACATTTTTTTTTTCTGTTCATGAGAGACTTGCTCACAGCGAAACAGCTAACAGGCTCTGCTCAATGCCTTTGAGAGGTCATTATACTATACAAAGTGACTATAACACACCATGTGTAGGAAAGCACTGTAAAAGCATGTGTTGTTGTTGTTGTCAGTGTCCTAGTGCATGTGTAGGAAATGACTGGTGTACATGCATACATGCAGCCAGTCCTTTGTGAATACACATCTCTGAGGCACGAGTGTGACCTTTTCAACTCGCGAGCGTTTACATGGGAAAATGCCAATCCTCTGAGCAACGATGAATGTGCTACCTCACAGACTGACCTTTTGACTCTTCGCTGCTTCAAAAAAAAAGGAAAAAAGAAAACATTTTAGGTCGCAGGGAAAATGCCCACTCCGCTGTGAGAATATGTGCAAAAATAAACAGTGGAATGTTTTGGCCGGATCTGTCTTCCGGATATGCTTCTGTGCCATATGTCCAATATTAATCATAAAAATAATAAGCAATGTCTGACAGAACATAAGATCTGGACAACAGTTTGAGACAGATTCTGTTCTTTTGCTCTTTTAATTTCATTTTAATTAGTTTCTCAGCGAGTCTCAGGGAGCTCCCTGATACTTAACAGATCCCTATTGCATGTTTTTCTTTTTCTTTTTTTTTTTTTTTTTTTTTGCTTTAATTCTGTAAACTTCTAGTTGAAAATTGTGAATATGTGAGCAACGAAAAACCGCATATCCATTGCTATGTTCACATACACATATTGTTATGAACATTTTGTGATATTGCATAAGTAATAAAAAGACAAAAATAAAATAAAAAACAAAACAAAACAAAACAAAACAAAACAAAACAAAACAAAACAA
>CAIGQQ010038283.1:4193118-4206533 GCA_903798035.1 Danio albolineatus
AAAACAAAACAAAACAAAACAAAACAAAACAAAACAAAACAAAACAAAACAAAATAATACCCCAGATTAATAAAGGCACTAAGTCGAAAAGAAAATGAATGAATGATTAAAATAAAAATTTAAAATGCCTAGATGTTCATAAATCTTCAAATAAAAAGCATTATCTCAAATGAAAACATTTACAGAAACTATAAAGAAAAAAATAAGAAAAATACCTACGGTGGCTGAGAAAGCTTAATGTGCTACAAAAAAACATGTGCTGCAAAAAAAAATTATAAAAAAAAATCCATCTATACAACATGTTTTTTAAAAAAAAAAACCTCGAACCAGCCAGGACTCGAACCTGTGAACTTCTTGAACAGTTCCAGCCACTGAGCCTCCATGCCACCCTTATTGATTTATTTTTTTATGTTTGCTTGTTGGTTTACTTATTTAATTGCAAGACTAAATTTAATGCAATTTTAAGTTTAAAGCAAATAAGGATGGTGCATCTCAGTTTGACAGACCAAGTTTAGTCATGCAAATGCATTTTTTTTTTTTTAGATGTCGTTTGTATTTAAGAAATGTTTCATTGTAGTATGTTGCTTTAGTTATTTAGTTTCTCTTTATTTATTAAAAATGAATGAAGCAAAGCGTGGGCTTTGATTTCACCAATTATTTTACCAATTATGACTAAGTGAACAGCTAATTAGTGTTAGTCCACACTATTAAGATAATTATAATTTCAAGAACAAATTTGCTTCATTCACTGACAAAGAAATAAGAACAAGGTCCCTGGTCATTTGATCTTAACAATTTATAAGACCACATTTCAGCTCTGCATTGGAAATCTACCTATTAAAGGACATTACGAACACAATGCAGATTACTTGGCATACTGATCTTGAATTAAAATGCTTTTGTAAACGATAATGTTCATAATTTATATATTTATCATTGTATTAATTATTAAAAAATATTTTGACAAAATATCAGTACAATTCTAAATTCTCAATGGAAGTATCTGTTTAAATTTATTTATAAACCTATGAACTTTTCTAATAAACCTAATTACTAGAAACATTATTTGCCACATTTAAGGTTGATTCTTTTTATTTTAGTTTTTATTTAACAGGTTACCTTTTTTACAAAAGGCGTCTAACTGTTATTTTTATTTTTATTTTTACCATTAACAGACAAGAATTTAGAGCCCCATAGACTTTACAATGACTTTTTACAATTTCCCTTTTTTTTACTCCCTGGTGTCACAGTCACACGAGAAAGACAAAAAGGATAACTCTTTAAGGGTATTTTTTATTGTGCAATGCTTCAAATAGCTTAGAGATGGAGCAGTTAAGTGTAGCAGAAGGAGAGCGATCTCACAGTTCAAAGTGGTAAGCTTCACATCTCAGACACCAACACAAGTCCAGTCACTTCCCTTAAGCGGGTTGTTTGCATCCACAGGAGAATAAGGACATACAAGGAAAAGTCCAAGAGGACAACTACTTGGCTGTTTCTCAATTCCAAGAATGCAGAGAACGGACTTGTGTTCTTGTGGAGACCGGTCTTGCCAGGTCACATCGGAAGAACAAACTTGGGAGACGCGAGAACAGAGAGCGCGTCCTGTGAGGAATGAGATGCTGCGTTCTTCCTGATGGTCACATGACCCTCGGGCATCTTTAACCGAAAATTATTTAAACATTACAGCATTTATACACCGATTTATTGTTTCCCCCCGTTTCACAATATATACTCTGCATAAAGACTTTACAAATATACGCTGCACATCACAAATAAAACTGATTTTAATACGAATTTCAACAAATAAACACCTTTAATGTGTTTATGCCTTTATTAAGGTGTTCATGCTAATGTTTACTTTCACCGTCTCATTTAGGGAAACTCCTGAGGTACATCTCTGTACTTAAGTACATCTCTGAACTTATTGAATAAAATGCTGTGCTTTCCACCTCCAGTCACAATGAATTCTGGGACCGTCCGACTTTCAGAGCGAGTTCGGCGCTCAAGTCTGCATCGGTGCGTCCTCGATATCAAGAACACATCCGGGATCTTTCATGCGTCCTCTGTTCTTGCGGTCTTGAGTATTGGAACTGAACTTCGGCGGATGATGATGACGTTACACGAGGACGCAGGACCGCTGAAGAACGCATATTGAGAAACAGCCCTTGACTTCGATTCCAGCCAGTGAGTGACTGGATGAGGTGAGCTTTTATAGTGCACTCGTGATTGTGTGTACAGGTGTGGGTGATTAGTTCTCTGGTGATTGTGCACGGGTGTGGTGAGGCTGGTGAGGGAGAAGGGTGATTGGAACAGCAGGAACAAGCCAGGGATGTGACACCTGGTCCCTTAAAATTAAATGTTTTCACAGCACAACCTCAATAAAAAAATGCTGCAAATAGTAAAAATAAATATAAATATAAATATAAAATTATAATATATAAATATATTATAAAAATAATAAAATAAAATGTAAAAAATGCCTTCATGTAGCTCAAAAGTACCATTTCACCACATAATAATGCCAAGCTTGTGGGTTCAAATTGTATGAATTCATTGTATGATCTCATTCGCACAATTTAGTACGGCTTGCTCATACCCCAATGACGGTTGGGTTTATAGGTGGTACCACGTCTCCTTTTAAAAATCATGGATTTTGTACAACTGAACTCTATGAATTCATATGAAGTAGCCACTAAACTGACAAAACCTTACATTTCCTCATAAGATCAAGCTGAAACAAAGAAATTATTTTAGTTACTCAAAGAGTTACACAATAAAGGTTACACACACACACACAAAAAAAAACAAACATGTTTATTCATTTATAAGCCCTTAAATTGATCTCTGTATTGGATTGTTCCTCTCCACAGGACAAATATCTTTGACGTATCGATAAGTGCACTACTGTAGCTACATTACCAACTTTCAGACAGCACAGTGCAGCACATAACAGCTGGTTGCTAATACAATTAAATTACCTAATTATTCAAAATATCATCCACACAAAAACTAGGCCAAGACACATTCTCTCTCTCTCTCTCTCTCTCTCTCTCTCTCTCTTTATCTCTCCCTCATCTTGACTCTTGCATGAAGAAATAAGCAGTATGAAGAAGTTCAGCCCATCTGTACAGCTACCCTGCTCTTAACTGCTCCCCGCCTGGCCGCACTCGGCTGAACCCTGGCGCTTATCAACACGTCTCTCAGGAGTTAAAAGGACGCCTGTGTTATTAGCAGAGAGCAAATTGAGATGTATGTATTATCTGCTGTGCCGCTGTCTCTGGGGGACCAGGGGTCTCAAAGAGGTGCGTGTCAAATCCCACCAGGCACACAATGAAGAGTCTGTCCCGAGCCGGCAGGGAACAGGGAGAGGGAGAGTCGCTGGTGTCATTTGGGTACACGCCCCATTCGCCCGAATCATAGGGGTCCTGTCAAAGCCCACCTGGAAGAGGCTTCTGGGAAGTGGCAGGGGAGAAACACGCTCTCTGCCACATGTGCACGTGGGACCGGTCTCCTAAGGAGCACTCGTACAGTAATCATCATCACCGCTGTCTTCAAAATGTGTAATCAGCTATTCAGGCTGGCTTTACAGTCTGTCTGACTTTGCTCGTGGTGAACGGCAAAGAAGCCCGCAGGGGAGTCAGTGAATTTAAGAAGCCAGGGAGAAAAGGAAATCAAGGTGTATTGGGAGTTTCTTTTTAATTATGATATGCTAGAGAAGAGGTATTGTAGGTGTACCATGGTAGATTGATGGCATTGGGCGATATTAAGGTGTATTGAGATTTTTTGTTCTTATATGGTGGCTCACATACAAGTATTATATAACAATATTATGGTAGAATGATGGGCTTGTTTTTGTAGCTATGTTTCCATCCACCTATTTTACGCACATTTTGGGATGTTGCACAAAAATGCTTACTGAAAACACAACTGAGGACGATAAACCTTTTATCTGATAAGAAAAAAAGTGTGCATAAGGCCCCGTTTACACTAGTGCGTTTTAGTTTTAAAACGGCGTTTTAGCATTAAAACGATCCGCGTCCACACTAGCGTTTTACCCAAGCGTCTGTCAACAGATCTCCGTCCACACTAAGCCACCAGAAACGGATATCACGTGACCATTCGCGCACTCTGAGCATACGCATTCAAGTATAAACAGGAAGCACGTGTCTCGCTCGGCATTTGGTTATTGCTAGTCAACAAATGCTGGTTGAACGATGAACGCGATGGCAAAGAAAGCAAGAGGGTCTTTTTGTGGACAGACGACGAGGTCGATTTTTTACTTAAATTAACAAATGAATATAAAACATCTATGGCTATCGAAAATACAGTGTTTACAGTGCAGGCTGGTCTGCTGTCTTCCGGTGACGCTTTAGTCATGTGCGCTTGACGAATAAGGATACGCAATGACCCACAAGCCCCAATCACGTAGCGAATCTCTGCAACCACGCTTCCGTTTTCAAAGGTCTCCGTTTCCCTCCATCCCAAACTAAGACGCAGCAGCAGCGTTTTAGAATGAAAACGGCCTCTCCAGCGTTTCCAAAATGCTCCATTTTTGCGCCTTGAAAACTCCGTAGTGTGGACGGATGGCGTAACTGTAGCAAAACTTATGCGTTTTAAAACGAAAACGCACTAGTGTAAACGGGGCCTAAACCACAGTGCTAACCCATTTACCAAATAAATTCCAGCATGGACATCCAAAACATCACTTTAACAAATCACGTGGGAACAAAAATGGCTACGATGGGATGACAAACCACAAGATCACAGCCACAACCAAATCACCGTGCTGTTCAAGACCAGCTACTCAATTACCTAAGCAGGGCTGTGCCTGGTCAGTACCTGGATGGAATACCACATTGAAAAACTAGATTGCTGTTGGAAGTGGTGTTAGAGAGGCCAGCAGGAGGCGTTCTGTGTGAGTCCTAATGCCCCAGTAAAGTGAAGGAGACACTATACTGTTAATAAGCGCCGTCTTTCGGATGAGACGTTAAACCAGGCCCTGACTTTCTGTGGTCATTAAAAATCCCATGAAACTGCTCGTAAAGAGTAATTCCCTCAATCGTCCATCCCCGATCATGGCCTCCAAATCATTCCCATCTACTGAATTGGCTCTTTCACTGTTTCTCCAATCCACGTATAACTGGTGTGCGGTGAGCGCACTGGCGTCGTTGTCCTGTGGCTGCCATCGCATCATCAAAGCGGATGCTGCACACTGGTGATGGTGTGGAGAGAACCCCCCCATGATTGTGAAGCGCTTTGGGTGTATGGCCAAACACGATGAATGCGCTATATAAATACACATACTTTACATTACATTACAAGACCAAACACGGTAAAATATTTGACATGTTTTGGTCATTCTAAAATCCCTTAGACAAATCTACTGTGCATTAATGTTCTGAGGCGTAAGTTATATGAGAAAAAAAGGCCAACATGGGCTTTGGATGAAACTAATACATTACAGATTACTTGTAATTAAAGATTACTTGTTACTTTTATTCAAAATATTAGCTCATGCAAGGTGAACATGCTCTCAGCTCCCATGACCACAACTTTGTTTGTTGTTTTAGCATGCTGTTCTAACACTGATTGTTGTGGGACATTTATATGCATGTTGGCATCTTCATGCACTGTTGTATTTAGACAGTTACTTCCCAAAATGCCTTCCACTAGCACGTCTAAATACATTACATATGATATCTGTGGACATTGCAGAATCTGTATATTCAAATTGAAGTGAAGTGAATTAAAATGATGAAGTAGATTAAACTGTTTTTTAAGGGTTTGTAATTCACTAAAAAAGACAGCTAATAACTGTACTTCACTCAAGAATCAGATTTCTAATTTCATCTTGTGTGATTTTGATATTCAGTTAAGAAGCGACTCATAAAAGTCAACTGCACACTTTATTTAGTAGGTCACACATTGGTATTGATAATCCATGCAATCAATGCCAATAACAATTCATAATTCATAGACACCATGAGCACCATGATCCATAGAACCTTTTCATTAAAAAAGAAAATAGTTCTAGATTATTTAAATATTCTACCCCAAAACAAGTTATAGTCTATAGGAATTCCTCACTGAAAGATATTTTGTGTATCTCAGGATGGTTCTTCTGTCACATCATTGAACAACAACACCAAAAATAAATAAATAAATAAAAAACACTTAATATGTTTCTATGACTCAGATTGTAGAGAATGGCAATAGGAATATTTGAGTTTTCAAGTTTTGAGTAGTGTAAGGGTCCATGTATTAGTCCTATGATGGAACTAACAGTATGGGTGAAGGTTAAATGCATGTTAGCACATGTGAAAAGAAATATTTTTTCTTATTAAAATTTATTTAAATTTGTTTCCAACTCTGAATTTAATCTGACTCCAATTTATAATAATTTAAACAGATTCATCACATTCAAGCTGATTACTTTATAGGTTGTGATCTGGTCTAATTTAGATTGATTTAACTAAAAATCATTTTTGCCAATTATTGGTTCATCATTTACCCGAAGTAGCTTAGAGTCAGTATGCTGGCCAGTTCCATCTGCACACGGACACCCCCCCGCCATTTCTGGTTCTTAGATAGAGGATACTGTAAACTAAAAACTGTATACTAAATTCCTTCAAGTAACATTAGGCCGCCCCATGCTTGCTCATTCATAAAGAAAGTTTGATTTAGCCACTAGATTACATCATACTAAGTAAGTGATTGTCAGAAATCAACAGGTCTCTATTGCTGTGCCTATGCTCCATCTATTGAGCCTGAATGACTAATCCTGGTCGTAGGCTGTGGAAATATCAGCCTAAACAAATCTACTAGATTTAAGTGATTTCAGGAGATATTAAAGTTAAACAATAATTTTACATTTATTTGTCAGGCAAAGATTTTCCAATCCACAAAATTAAACAATATAAACCAAATCAGATTGTACAACATCAATCATTCAAAGACAGATTGCGAGTTAGAGATCAATACCTGACCATGTAGAAATACGTTGCAGCATATAAATTCTGATGCAGAGCTCAGAGACTTATACACTGCAAAGGGGTTTCCTGGCTACAGAATCCCACAGACACTTCTGCACCGTTCCCTTAAATGCTCAAATCATCATAAATTCAAGACAATAAAAGCTTCACCAAGACTCTTGCCTGGTCATGAGTTGATGTAAACACCATTTTCCCTGGAGTGGAGCATCTGGCAAAGATCTTATCAAAGCCAAACCCCCAAATTAACTGATATAAGGGAAATTGTGAAATATTACAAGGAAATTAGGACCACTTTACCAATCGCACAGAGACATTTAAAATGACACCTAACATGTATAGAAGCACAATATACACCATATACACCATACTTGGACCTTCTGTGTGACACTGTGCTGGTGGAGAAGGTAAAGTCCAGGGCAAAGAGGGGGGCTCAGGATGCATGATCGAGACAACTTGAACAACTGGTTTATTAGCTGATCTTCTTCTCAGATTAGTTGATTGTTTTAGAGCCTGACCATTGTCGTGGTCTCTTGTCTCATGGAATTCTGTAACAATTCTTAGGGTTTAATATTATGGAGAGATATAGCCATCCTTACAGTAGTCAATATTTGAGTTTCACACAATTACATTATGTAGCTTACTAAAAAATGTATTGTTTGAATGCAGTCTGAGTTGCTTTTCTATAAAAGTGTGTACCAAATGCAAATGCAAAATCCCAACATTACCAGTATGTCACTAAACTATTGCATGGGAAATTATGATGGCATTCTCCTTCCAAGGGGTATAACCCACTTTGCGCCACACCATGCATCAAAACAGAGGCAACATTTAATTCAGCATCCATTTTGAAATCATAGCACCGAAGCACTGCCCTGTGTCAGGTCCATTGGGACACTGCAACAGATGGACTTGGTGTGCAGGTATGTTTCTGTGCAGAGCTGGAAAATCCCAAGAGATAACAATATCTCTAATTCTCGCAATAACTGTTAGCTTAGCGTCCCCGGTGAATGATGAAGTGTCTTTCAAAGATCAGAGGGAAATTATTATATGGCTTGGAAACCGCTACAATCTTTACAAGTTAAAAAGAATTGTAACAAGGGCTTAATTTGTTCCAGACCAATTTGGATTTGCTTCTGGCACATGTGGAGGTAGGTTTTGTGTATTAAATTATTTCAACTAATTGTAAACGAGTGAATAAGGTAAGTGGTTGTGACTGACATTTGCAAAAACCAATCAGCGCAGAGTACTCTCTTTTAGAGATGTACTACAACAGGCACGTGCAGGGGGAGGTGGGGGAAGGGGGGAACGTGCACCACTTCCATAATAATATATATATTTTTAAATGCTAATAATAATGTAATATATGTGTATAAATAAATGCGTGTTCTATTTAAGGACAACTTTCCCTGTCGACAGTAAAAAAAATAAATTTCAAAGTGTATCTTGGTTTTAGTCTACCCGCTCCAAGTAAGCCTTGAACCGACAATTTGGAAAGTGAAACCACATGTGAGGCGAACGCCCTAATGAGGACGCTGTTTACACTGTTGTCCTGTCTTCAAAAGTAACGTCTATCAGCGCTTGCAACGCCTGAATCCGCACTACACACTGACTGCATCTGAACCATAGCTTACAGTCTGGCCTATGCACACACTGCAGACAGACTGTGTGTTAAACAGGTGTTACTAGCTGACCTCCATAACGGCAGCACCTCCAATGTAAATTCTACCATCATCATCTATATTGAATGGAGGTGAGTAACAGTTAACAAAAGATTACCTGAGGCTCAAATTAATCGTCAGCTATTTATCCAAAAGTTCAAAATCAAATAGGCTATTTTGTCTTGCTAGCATCCTCCATGTAATAAGTTAGCTAAAGTTAACCCCGGGCAATATCACAAGCATACAGGCTATTAGCTGAAAAAGTGCCCTTTTTTCCATTTGAGCTCCTGCCCCTTAAAAGGTCTCTGCACGTCCCTGTACTACAATATTGATAGTTTTTTTCATTTTAAAAAGGGAAAAATAACTAAAATAAAATTGTACCACTCGAGCCCGTCTGTCACGATCAGCGATCTAACATCCAGAGATCGATGGTATACACTCACATTCACACAAACTACAAATCCGCCATGTTATGGACTACTACACCCCGTCATGCACCACACATACACAACCGGTTCCAGATGCTGACTGATTACACTGTCACAGCGGATGCTGCTCAAGGTCTGATTACTGCACTACATACGCAGCACAAACACACACAATGTTGCTGAGTCTTGCTTACTGTATTTGTGGCATTACAACGCATTTCCTTTGTCTTGCTTTTGCTGTGTTTTTGACCCTCGCCTTGTTTTCTTGTATTACTCCTGTCTGCTGCCTGCCTTGTGACTATCTGCCTGTTATTTTGACTACTACTCTGGATTGCCCTTATACATCTGTTTGCCTCCATGTTGACCATTGTTAGGCTGACCATTCCTTGCTAAATAAACCTGCATTTGGATCCTCACGTCCTTTGTCAGTATCACATCCCTGTTACATCGCCACATAAAACAGTAATTAGAAAATCAAATAATTCATTATTATTAATACTATTTCCGACTAGGATTATACTACTTTCATATTATTATTATTACTATTATTACTATTATTATTATTATTATTATTATTATTATTATTATTATTATTATTATTATTATTATTATTTCCTTTGTCCCTTCTTAATTAGGGGTCGCCACAGCTCAATGAACCACCAACTATCCGGCATATGTTTTTATATATTTTATTTATGTTATATATATAATTTCCACAACGTTTGAACAGCAGTGAATTGTACTTTAGTACTATTCTAGAGAGAAAAGTAATAGTTCATAGATAATTGCATGGTGAAATATGAATGCAAGTTGTTTGTTGTAGTTGTTTTTTTGTTTGTTTGTTTTTTTTCTCCTTAAAATAATCTGATAAAATTGCCTTCATTATTCCATTAAAGTAAATGCTCACAGCAAGTAAAAATCCCCAAACCACAAACCTACATCACTTCCAATCTTCCACCGTCATCAACAAACCTGTCTACACCTACAGTGGCATGTGACATCTCACTTTGTTTGGTGTAGACAGCTTTGTAGATTTCAAAGAGAGCAGTACGATTGTTGATTTGTGTGGATTAGGTGTTAAACACTTTTTTTGCCTTTACATCTCTTTTACATTAATGTCACTTCATGTCATAATATAGTATGGCTCTTCTATAACGTAAGAAAATGGCAAGTTTATGCAACAGCTGCTGCAAGTCTGTGCCGGTATGACAGATTTTGGCACCTTAGCAGGAAACCGATGTATCCCTCGCTAAGGCAGATGGTCAGGAATCTCTTGTTCTAGCCATGCTGAAAAGCACACGCAGCAGCTATAGAGATATCTGGCTTCAAGATGGGCTCTCTGACCTTCCGGTGGCACGTCGCCCACCGCCTGACACTCCCACTCAATGTGACTGCTAGATCTTGGCTGAGCCGGGCGCAGAGATAATTGTGCTTCGTGTCCATGTGAGAGAAAGATGTTTTTAAGGACCCTGTCTCTCGCTGCTTCCAACGTGGCTGACAGAACAAGAGTAATATTCACCGGAAATCTGGCACATTCGGACGGGTTCTTGCTTTTGGTAAAGGACATGGCAAGACACTGTTTTTTTCTGTGTTTGCAAGAGTTGACAAAAGCTGCACCTTGTGATTCTTGAGGTTGTGCACTTGTTTAATTTCTCAGGGGTATGACTTTTAAAATGCTGGGTTAGCCAATAATGTAAGTCTGCCATCATCCACTTATTCTCATATCAGTCTAAGACTTTTGCTCATATTTGGAACACACACGTGCCCACACACAAACACACACTTGTGCAGCTATCTTTATGGGGACTTATAGATTTATTTTTTATACTGTACAGACTGTATATTCTCCCCCTACTCCTAAAACCAACCCTCACAGGGAACAATATGCAGTTTTACATTTTCAAAATACTTCATTCTGTGTGATTTATAAGCTATTCTCATCATGGGGACCAAATAAATGACGCCATGAGGTCAAAATTTACTGGTATTGCTATACTTGTGGGGACATTTGGTCCCCAAAACATAAGGAATACAAGGTACACTCAGAAATACACACACAAAGATAGTCTAATGACAAAATCCCACCTATTTATTTATTGCACAACAGTTCATGAAAAAGTGTTGTATTTTAGCCTGAAATCAAGCTTGAAATCTTAAAGGGGTGGTCCAGAGTGTATTTTTAAAACTTGGTTGTGTTTATGGGGTGCAAAGCAACGTGTGCTCATGCTTCATCTGTAAGAAAACCACGTTCGCCTCACAGCAAGAAGGTGGATGGTTCGAGCCCCGGCTGGGTCAGTTGGCATTTCTGTGTGGAGTTTGCATGTTCTCTCCGTGGTTGCGTGGGTTTCCTCCGGGTGCTCCGGTTTCCCCCACAAGTCCAAAGACATGTGGTATAGGTTAATTGGGTAGGCTAAATTGTCCTTAGCGTACGAGTGTGAATGTGTGTGTGAGAATGTTTCCCAGAGATGGGTTGCGGCTGGAAGGACATCCGCTGCGTAAAAAATATGCTGGATAAGTTGGCGGCTGATTCCGCTGTGGCGACCCCGGATTAATAAAGGGACTAAGCCGACAAGAAAATGAATGAATCTTACTTTGATTATATACTGCTACTCGGCTAATATGAAAATGACTATCACATTTCCTAGTTCCTCTGAAAGGCCAGCCACCAAGAGGCTCTTATTGGTCAGCTAACATAATGTGCTGTGATCTGCGGATTGGCTCCACGTCACCAGGAAGCATCACACATGCCCTTTGCCGTTGTGTAAATACTATAAGTCAAAGTAGCTGTTAGTGGTGTCAGTTTGAGCCTGAATCAGACAGAATGTGAAAAGTACACAGATAAACCTGCCTGCTGACAAGTGTCTTTCACATATATTCGGAATAAGCATCTGTAAGTAACATGAAACGTTCACATTTCTTTTGCGAGTTTGTTATTTGAGCTGTAGAAACCATGGTAAGCAGCTGCATAGAGAGAGAGAAGACTGTGGGTGTTTACAAGGCCATTTTATTTGACGGATAAATATGAATTTGTAGCTAAATTGTTAATGGCCAAACAGCATTTTCCACTGTTCACATCCTTGTTTATGTCCTTGCTATAACATACCATTGACGCTGGTAGCTATGCATGTATTAAATCAATTTTAACAAATAAAAATACTTGCAGGTTGTGGCTCAAAATCCACAGCTTCTTCTATTATGGTTGGAGCTGCCCCTTCTTTGAGGAGTTTTTAACAGAATCCAGGACTGAACTGGAAGAGATTCTGGAAGCTGTCATTTGTCAAATACTAGCTATATATTTTTTTTATAATTCTCTGGAACATACTTAAAGCTAAATTGTAAGCACATCTCTCTTTGTGCCATGTCCTTTGGAAGCCCAAAAACAGAAACAGAAAAAGCTCTGTGGAAATAGCAGCGCTTGGACCCATTTTAGCTTCCTTTCCTATAACAATACAGTACCTCTGACCATGTTCAGACAGCTACATTACATACAGTATCAACTAAAGTTTAAAATATGATATGGTAATGGATACTAAAAGTAGGTGGCTCACTTAAAATTATTAATCCACATGACTCAATGGTTAAATGAATAAAACAGTAGTCAAACAACCAAATCAAAAAGAGAGTGAACAGTATTTACTTTTTACACAAATTGTTGGTTCTTGAATCTGATCGGCTGAGCGGTATTTCTTTTTTAAAATCACTTTACAACAGCATGCTACGAGTGTCACAATGAGAGACCAAACTCATTAGGAATGCAACATTACAGTGAGCTTCCTTATCTTGGACACTTATTCTGGAATCTACTGCTGACTTCAGTGCATGTCTCTGTAATAGTTAAACATATATCTTGTCTTTGGTATATCAAACAGTCAATCTTCCGTCTTTATTATCTGTTCCTAAGCAAACAATCGTGGCTGACTGCAAACTTTATTTTTTTCATACTGCAACTAACTGTCAACTTTGTGATTTGAACTGAGGAAGTAATCCCAGTGATTGTTTCTTATTTATTTACACACTTCAAATGTCAAACTGTTGAATAAACACAATGTCACGCTCATATCAACATGGCTCAGGCACAGGCAGTCAGCAGGCTTACTTGTGTGATGTTACTTAATTTCTTACTTGCTTACTTTCATTACTTGCTTATTCATATATTTTCCTAAATATTTTGAGTTATTCAACTTAGATTCAATGGATGGGCAGAAAATCTAAGGTTGTTTATTTAAATTATTTTTATTTTATTTTATTTTATTTTATTTTATTATTTTTATTTTTTTATTTTATTTTATTTTATTTTATTTTATTTTATTTTATTTTATTTTATTTTATTTTATTTT
>CAIGQQ010038283.1:4206543-4246792 GCA_903798035.1 Danio albolineatus
TTATTTTATTTTATTTTATTTTATTTTATTTTATTTTATTTTATTTTTTTATTTATTTATTTATTTTATTAAAAGGCAAATGTGTATGTGTGTTGAAGTCTTACAAGTTTGGAACAACATGAGTAAACGACTACTTAATTTAAATTTTGCTTGACATTTCTTTATTTTTCTTAGTTGGAACACTTTAAAATGACACAGGCTGACCTCATATACTGGAACAGTCTCCCACTGGTTATGCAGTGTTACCTTGGTTTCCTGAAAGTCTTTGTAATGGAGGACAACAGCAGCATGTGCTTGCAAGTCAGCGGTCAGGGTGAACTCTGTCATTGCTGTAGGAGACACAAATAAGAGCAGACCATTACGCCCACCCCAGGGTGCCCCATGACGCTCAGTCAGGGCTCAATCTCTCGCCCTGCCCTTGGATCCTCTTTCACACCCGCGTCTGTCATGACAGACACATCACAATTAAGTTGCAATTATCTTACACAAGAGGATAAAACCTTGGCTGGCCTTCCCGAATCTCTGCTACGATCGCTGACTGAAGCTTGAGTTCAAAAACACAAAGTTACTTTCAAGAAGCATCACTTTTTTAACTCTTTACATCATAAAAGTCGCTCACTAGATTAAAATATTGGGCTTAAAAATAAATAGTTGACAGATATCTCACATGGTGGATGCATGTGAGCGCACAGACTTACTAGCAGTTCTGTTCGAATCTGTCTATCAATATTTTGAAGTGATTGTGCTCGACCTAAAGCGGAGCTCTTGCCCAGAGGCGAAGGATAAATTAATTTTTGTTGCACTATACAGCCCTTAAAGCATGTAGAATTGTTCATCTCCATAAAATGCGAATACACCCGGCACATCCTCCTACTCACGAGCAGTTGGTAAATCCTCGTAGGCTTTGAGAGAATGAAGACCTTTCTCTTCGGGTTGGAGATGGAGTTTTATTGTGACTGACAAGACAGTGTTTGAATGTGAGGGTCTCCTTGGTAACTGCATGCTTCCTTTCAAAGCCTCGCCGCAAAATATTTAATCACTTCAATCACCCAAATTAGCATGACAATTAAATCAACAACGTAAACATTTCTTTCCCCTCCTTTACATGGCTGATTTGATCCTCAGGAAGAAAGGAGGGGTGGGATATGTTGCCGGAAAAGTCGAAAACAACAGTGGCCATCTGCCAACAGAAGGAAGATCTCTCCAACTTGAAGGAGCTTAAGACAGCTAAACGCTCCCGAGAATATAAGCCTATTCTTTGACTGATTTTGATTTCTGTGCATGTTTTAATTAAAAAAGAAAAATGGTGTGCGGTGGTGGATTATATCTTTCCTTCTTCAATAACATGCATTCTTTAATCGTTTTTGGGAAAGACGACAGCCAGTAAATGTACATTTACAACATGTAGACACCAAGTCAGTGTTACAGTTTTTTATTCGTTTATTTATTTTTACCTACAGTATTGTGCATTGTTTCACTTTGTTGTGTCGCTTCTTGGAATTTTTGCTTGGACATATTTATGACATGCCCAGGCAAAACATTACAACACAATAAATTAAAGATATCAAACCAAACATAAAATAAGTAAACACTCTTCTTTTTTATTTTTTCGTAATCCACTGGTCCTACTGCACCCAACCCTGTCTGAGCTGGGATCATCATCTGGTGATTCTTTGCATGGGAGTCTGTTGCCTCTAGTGTCTGTCGTTAGAGCAACTATTGAGGTCAGAGGTGTGAGGTATACCTGCATAGCACTTTGCTAGCTGGCCTCCATTACACTCACCCCCCTAATCCTTACTCCCATCCCGGACGAGCCCCCACATGTAATCCACCGGTCCTACTACACCCAACCCGGTCTGAGCTGGGATCAAACTGGTGATTCTTTGTATGGGCGTTGTTGCTCTAACAAGGAGGCTAAAGACCATGGCCTACTGAGGTCAGAGAAGTGTGGTTTACCTGCAAAGTATTTTGCTAGCTGGCTGTTTTTAAAGCAACAACATTAAATCTGTACAAAATAATTTTGGTATCAAATTCGATTTGCACATCGAGATCCTCAACCATCTTCCAGCAATATACAGAAATAAAATACAGTATTGTGTTACATTTTTTAATCATTACAAATAAGTGTGAAGCTGTACAGTACATGTAGAATATAATCATTGTACATTAAACTATTTAATCAATAACATAATAACCACACATGTGCTGATCATACACTGAAAAATATATGTGCTGCTTGTTTAAACATTCTTCAAATTTAATTGCATTTTAAAAATTTTTTGAGAAACTTTATTGTTTTATGGTCAGTCCACTTACATTTGTTACGTTAAATTATTGAATGTGTATTGGGACAACATGTAAGAATTGTGTGAAATCCTTTTTTACAGTGTATGAGATGTAAATGAGTTCAGCGAATTATCATATCATTCACAACTTCAATCTGCCACTACTATCTCCTCTGCCTGACTTGCTGGAATGTTCCAAAATTTAAGTAAAATAAAATAAATAAATAAATGCTCTTTTCTTTATCTAAGTTAGGATAATTTCACACAATCTACATTGTAAAAAGTGTTATGAAAGAAAAAAGATGGATTTTATTTGATTTAATTGAAATTAAGAAACATACACTTTTGTAATAGTAAAGAAATTGGTCCCAAACAAAGCCAAAGTTGCGTTGACTCTTGAGTGCCACAAAGTAGCACTCACTAGTGATTTATTTTTTAATAATCATAGAGTGTGTTTTTTGTTTGTTTGTTTGTCTGTTTGTTTGTGTGTTTTTTAACAAATGTGTTGAGTTTCAGAATTGGGACTGACTGTTTTCATTCTACTAAAGATGCTCTTATGAAAGGAAACTCGGAACAAAAAATAAATATCCACTTCATTCTCAAAATTGTTATACTTTTTTATTTCCCTTTCTAAAACTAAACTAGGTAAAATGGCTTTTATGTACATGTATGCTGCTTCATATGCTTGATTCTTTAATGTTAAGTACAAAATCTGGTGTCTCAAGAATATTTTAAACCACTATTCTGTGTGTGTGTGCGTGTGTGTGTGTGTCTGTGTGCGGACGTGCGTGCGTGTGTGTGTGTGTTTTTTTAACTATTTTTTTATTTACAAAAATCTGTTTTGAACTGATTATACAGCTGTCCATTTTGGCCAGGGCACTACTTTGAAAGATATGTTTTAATTTACCTTGGTTGAAAAAGTATAATAATAATAATAATAATAATAATGGATTTTTGCAGAAAATTAAATTCCTGATTTCTGGCTATCGTGATTGGCCAATAGTTATCCTACATAATTTACATACAGACTAACAAACAAATAAAATGATGAATCTAAAACAGTACAGATGCAAATGCAATGCAAACTGGCATTCCAATTTGTTGACCTTCAATTTGTTGCAACAGCCTTACTTGTTGAGCTTGACTGGAGCATTTTCTGAGACCAACCTTGAACTTAGCTTTATGTCACATGAATGTAATATGCCCCATATAGATCTGCCCCAAATCGACCGGAGCATTACTTTACTTCATCTTTGAGGATTCCGATGAGTAAAGATTTTCACAAGGAAAAGAGCCTGTGGAATCAAGAAAGCGATCGCAAGTCTGATATTCAAAAATATTGGCTTTAATAATGGCTTGTATACCTGCAATCCTAGATTTGTTTACCTTTTTGAATAATGAATACAGACTATTAATACCTGTTGGTATAGACGATGTACAATGTGCATGCTAGTTGACAGTCGTCTGTTGTCCTTTCATGACATGCAACCAAAGGAGACAACACAGTTGGCTTTTCTTGCCAATAATTCTTGTTGAGTCATGGCCTATATAGAGATTCACAGCTTTTTTTTTTCATTCACTGAATGAATGATTCAATGATTAGAACCAACGCACAGACTGATGAACGCACAAAAAAGACAAACAGACTGAAAATCTGCCAGTATTCTGTGTAGCATCAATCATTGAATGTCACTAATAATATAAATAAAATGTATTATTATTACTCTCTCTCTCTCTCTCTTATGCATGCATGTAAATGAAAAAAACATATGAGACTTTTTTAAATACTAATACAAATAAAAAAATAATTAATTATTGACCTGTCTAACCAAGTTTGAAAGTAATTTCTGGTTTAGATGGAAACAACAGCAAGAAATATTTTTTTCACAGTGCATTGTAGACATTCAAAACACAGAATGCTGTGGTCATACATATAATGTGTCCCTGACCACCCTATTCAGACAAGTGACCTCTCGTTTTTTCTGTAGTCTTCCACCCTGTGGTGAAAAAGGCCTCGGTAATGTCAAAAAAAGCCTACACTTGATGACCATATGAATAAATGGCACATTTACTAATGTCCACCGCTGAGACAGAGAGTGCAATCAGGCATAATTGTGTCTACCTGAAGGCCTGGGCTCTCAGCAAAACACATCAGTCCAAATACTCCGACTCATATGCTCTTATGCTGCTGAGTGTTTGACCAGTGCTGCAATGGCGGAGCTCAGAAATCAAGAAGTGGTTGACATTAAAGCAGAAAGCAAAGTTATATGTGATCTTTTAATATCGGATGGAACATTGCAGTTCATGCAGTACCATTGTACTTGTAAAAAAAAAGAATCTGTAAGCTTTAAAGGGAAAATTCAGTCCTATTTTACTGATTCTCAAGTGGTTACAAACCTTTATGAGCTTCTTTCTTCTGTTTAACACAAAAGTTATTCAGAAGAAAGCTGAAATCCTGTAAACATTGACTTCCATGGTATGAAAAACAAATACTCCGGAAGGGAATGGTTACAGGTATCCATCTTTCTTCAACATAAAAAGAAAATATACAAGTTTGGGACACGTGAAGGTTGAGTAAATGATGACAGCATTTACATTTTGGGTGAACTATCCCTGTAGAATACAGAATAAAAATAATACAATAAATTTAAAAGTGTCTATATAATTTAATTTATTTATTTAGTTCAGATTTTTATTTTATAGTCTAACATATCTTATCAAATGGTTGAGCAAAGCACAGTGTCAGACAGTGTCAGTACATGTCAGCCAAGAACCTGTGAAGTATCTAATTAAACATTCCTTCAGGTCACATTTCAATAGCCTTGTGACGGCACTGGGGACGACTACAGACACAAAATTTTTATTTAATCCAGTTACTCTATACAGGATAATCAATGACAGACAAAAATATCCAGAGAGTAATCTAGAGTGAGTGACACGATGTGTGTGTTTGTGTTCTCTTTGTGTTTTTTTATGAACTAACCCAGCGTTTTATTTGCTGTGAGTGAGTGATGTAAAGTTAGTTGGAGCTTCCAGCTCAAACAGACTTTAATAAGGGAAAGAACTGCAGTACTACCAAGCATTGCAAATTGCACAAATTGATGAAGAAACATAAACTATTCATTTAAAGTTGTCTTACAGTTGTCTTTTTTAAAGATTAATATTATTATTGGGAAAAAACACAAGGTCAATTTTCAGCATATTTATCCATCATATGAGGTGCAGTGTATGTTTCCTGACTGACAATCAAATGAAGAGATGAATATTTGATATTTTAGAAAATTAGGGGTGATGTAGTGGCTCAGTGGTTTGCACTATTGCCTCACAGCAAGAAGGTTGCTGGTTCGAGTACCGGCTAGACCAGTTGTCATTTTTGTGTGGAGTTTGCATGTTCTCCCCATGTTGGCGTGGGTTTCCTCTGGATGCTCTGGTTTCCCCCACAGTCCAAAGACATGCGGTATAGGTGAATTGAATAAACTAAATTGGTCGTAGTGTATGAGTGTAAATGAGTGTGTATGGATGTTTCCCAGTACTGGGTTGCAGCTGTAAGTGTGTAAAACATATGCTGGATAAGTTCCACTCATTCCTTTGTGGCGACCCCTGATGAATAAAGAGACTAAGCCAAAGGAAAATGAATGAATAAACGAATGATTTTAGAAATTCTGGTCATGAATGAGGATGTCATGCAGTCGAAGCAGTGCTCTTGTCATATTTCCTTCACTGTGCTATCGCGAAAAGAATTGAGCCAATCAAATATGGCACAAAGAGATCTTTCTTCAGTCGATTTAATTCACTTCAGTCATGTGATTATTTCAATGTTTCCCTCAACTCGACTGTTTCCACCAAACCTGCCTGGGCTGCTATAGCCAAACCTTTGGTCAATTGTGCCACTGACAAACGTTGGTTCCAGCAGCCAAAATATTGGGCTGTGGACAATATGAAACATGTATTGTTCTCTGATGAGTCCACCTTCACTGTCTTTGCAGTGACCAGAGAGTAACAGTGTGAAGAAGGCCCAAAGAAGCTTACCACCCAGAAATTTGCATGCCCAGAGTGAAGCATGAGGGTGAATCAGTGCTGGTTTGGGCTGCAATACCATGGCATTCCCTGTAGGCCCAATACTTGTTCTAGATGGGCTCATCACTGCAATGGACCACAGAATCATTCTGGAGGACCGTGTGCACCCAATGGGTCAAACATTGTATTCTGAATCTGTGCTGTGTACCAGGTTGATAATGGACCAATACACACGGCAAAACTGGTGACTGATTAACATGAAAGTGAAGTTGAACATCTCCCAGGACCTGCACAGTGTCCAGATTTAAATATTAATGAGCCACTTTGTGGTGTTTTGGAGGAACCTGTCAAGAAATATTTTTCTCCACCAGCATCACGTAGTGACCAGACCACTATTTTGCAAGAAGAATGGCTCAAAATCCCTCTGGCCACTGTGCAGGACTTGTATCTGTCATTCCCAAGTTGAACTGATGCAGTATTGGCTTTGGAGGCCATTCAACAGGGTTGCACAAACTACGCCCTGGAGGGCCAGTAAAGTTTATTTCCAACCCCAATCAGACACACCTGGGCTAGGTAGTCAAACTCTTACTAGGCTGTCTAGAAACATCCGTGCAGGTGTGTTGAGGCAAATTGGAGCTAAAATCGGCAGGACACAGGCTCTAAAGAATCAAGTTTGGCCAACCATGCCCTACACCATACTAATGAATTATTGTGGTCTAAAACCAGGCGTTTCAGTTTCATTGGCCAACTTTTGTACCTTGAGCTACAATAGCAGTCTGACTGCATGCCTTTCAGTGTCTGTAACATTTTCCTGTAATTTTTCCTTTGAATATGTGTGCCTCTGTTGCCTAGCAACCTCCTGCTAACATAAACATAACTTTCTGATAGCAATACCATAAGTTTACTTCAGACATGTTTTTCAAAATAACATATTCAATGCGGTGAAAAAAAAAACTTGTTCTCCCACTTGTGAAGTGAAATTGAGGTGTGAAAGTGAAACTTTTGCGGGTAGTCACTCATACAGGCTGTACTACCAAAAAAGACATATTTTTTAGGGTAATGACTTCATGAAGTATGACAACAGATATTCAAAGCCTAAAATATCTTTGAATGTGAAGTGAAAATGGTCAAAATGACCGCTATGGCCATTGTAGTTACAGTATATAATTCAGGTAGCTCCTGCCATAAGTATATTCAAAAACAAATTGTATTTTATATTTAAACACTATAAAAAATACCTCAAAGCCAGCAGTAGATTACGTTAGCAGTGTCAAAGGTAAAGAGCTCCTGATAATTATTGAGCACTGAACAGCCTCTTTCTACTTGGTGATCTCCTCACTAATATACTTAAATACATTTTTGAAACAGGCATCTTTATCTTTATAAATAAACTTTATAATTAAAGTATGATAAAATAAAAATTTTAAGGTTCAAATAAGGGAAATCAATAACTTTAGCTACATTTATCTAAACATTTTTACCTTTAGGTGATTATCCAATTATCCAAAATGCTTTACACACTTACAATAGGAAAGAGAGAGGTGTCTGTTGGAAGTACAGAAGAACAGAACTACCGTATCTGTGAGATACATGTCGTGGCAGATGTCCACCCCAGAACGTGTTGTAAATGAGCCATGAATGAACAGGGGAGATGGGGCTAGAGGCTGGAGGACGTGGATGTGCCATCTCTCTGACAGCTAAAGCTACTCTGTCCCCAGCAACATCTGGTAACCCATCATCCTCCACTCACTGCCTTCAGCACAGCAAGAGCACTTCCAGTCAGCTCTGAAAGTGAGAGCTCTTTCATAGGCTTTCCGTTAGTGGTCCTCAAACCGAGACAATGTTCAGCTCACAAACTAAGCTCAGAATCGACTCTACAAAGTATTGCGATGCTTTATGAAATTCTTAGATATTACACAGTTTAGAATTATTTCTGATTATTTTTGATTTATCGCCACAGCTCAGCAAATACACAAAAGCTCTAGCTGTAAACAAAGCAGCCCTTTGCTCACACAATGGTAACTAAGCCGACAAGATATTAAATGAATGAATGAATGAATTAATGAATTAATGAAATAGAATACTAAGTAGGGGGCTGGACTTTTTTTGCGTATCATTCCCTCTCAGCAAACTAATGGTAAGAGGGGTGTTGTTAAAAAATATTTATATACAGTTGCTATGGAAGCCTTCAAGTTGATATCAACAAAAGGACCACCACTCCAATGGTGGAAGCAAATGCTTGCGAAATTGCTGCCAGGTTGTGCAAAGGGATCAGATGTGAATTGACAGGAATTGGGACTTGGTGCAGTTGCAAGCTGAGCTGCATGCTTTTAATGCACACACCTAAGCCTAACCCCTAGGTTAGCTAGCTTGATTGAGTGCATTGTGTCTGACATTGCATCGCTGAGATATGCAGTCTCAGCTTGCAAATCCAATTCTGCATCCAGGTACTATTGAGGAACTGTGGAATTTGAGGTGTAATTGAGGAATTTTGGTGTAATGGAGAACTAAAAATAAAATATAACATTAAAAATCATTAATCCTGACCTTTCTACAAGCATTATTCATTTGCATCCAATTCATTCTGAATTGTTTACATTCAGGAGTTTAAATTTATTTATGTACGCAACAAAACTTGTGTTTATTTTTGTTTTTATTTGGTTTTGTTAATGTGTTTTATTTGCATTTAATTATTTAAGTGAAACATGAAAACTGTAGACCTATAAATTTCATAAGTTTTGTGTAAGTAACTGTATTATGTTCAGACGTTTAGGTACCTATGCTTTTGTTTTGCTACTATGTACATTTAAACTAAATCTGGGTTCGAAATCGAATACTTCCATTCTATATAGAATTCTAAAACCAGTATGCGAGCCGATTTGTATGTCCAAATTCAAAAAACAGTATGTGAGAAGTATGTGGATGACCTACTACTTTTGGCGAGATTCTCAAGTGCGCGTCGGATGGAATCTACGCTATCCCATGATGCACCGTGAGAAAATTCATGACTGGGAGTGAAACAACACAACTGACATGGATAGGTCACGTAATGATGACAATATGGCGGATGTAGTACATTAGAGTTCCATTCATACTACTGACATTCATACTATGTAGAACGCATTTCTCTAATGGCCAAGTAGTACGTTTAAATTCAACTGCAGTACCTACTGAGTAGTAGGCGATTTCGAACGTAGCCTAAATTCCTTAAAAATGTGGTATGTTATCACATGCTGTACATACGTGTCTTGTCACTATTTTGTCCACTTCTCATTCATCATCGGTTATGTTTCAGTTGACAGCAGAAGCTGCATTGGACTTTCTCATTCCCCTTTATTTTAAAAGACAGGGTTGTAAAAATTCTGCAATTCCTGACAACTGTGAGGGGGTGAATTTTTGTATAACTCATCCGTTTCTTTTATACTGAGTTATATTAAGTCTGCATAATTAAGGGCGTGGCCACTTGAGTGACAGCTAGGTCTCGCTGGTCGCTGTCACGTCACCTCAGCTGATTCCGACTGATTAGCCGCTGAGCTCGGCATATATACAGTATATTGTATTTTTGCTTTGTTTTATGTGGCATTATGTGGCATTTTTGTTGGAATTATTTCCTACAATTATCAGATAATACGGCTTTCTGTGTGCACTTAATTATGTTCACACACCATTCAAGTGGTCTCCATTTCCCAGGCGAGTGAAATTATATACTTATATACCATAAGTAGAAATGTATTTGTTTTATTTAAGATTATTTATCATTCATAATTTTCTTTAGAACTTGAATGCACTCCATGATCTGACAGACTGATTAGCTGTAGGCTATAGAACAGTCATCTGAAATGTTTCCATACAGTGTTATGCCTGGGTTTCATAAATAGCCTTGCATTTACTAGCACAGACTATACTTGAAGTATTTGGAAGTAATAAGTACGTCATAGGAACAATGCTTAGTGGCTCAATGTATTACAATAGTGGTTTTTAAGACTAAACACTTTATTGATATAGTATACAACCAAGCACATGTGGTCAGAGCACAAACGGGTCGCAGATCAGGAAGTATTAAGGCTGATTTATACTCGACGCGTCCGCTAGTTCGCTTGAGTGCGCGCGGCAAATATGACGTCATCGCGGAGTTTGCGGATGTTCGCTTTGGGTGCGCGCGACATGGTTTCGGCTGGCGGAGCGCATGGATTTTTTTGAGACCCCAGCGAACAGCGCGCGCGGTGCCGCGTCTGATTTGAGTTGAATATGAATCACTTTGAAGAGATTTTGTCTGAAACAGGTACTACTGTACAGACATATTCATGATCAGTGATCACAGAGATAACCAGATGATCAATAATTCTTGGCTAGAAATTGCAACAGCCATGGAAAAGGAGGAAAGTTTCTGTTAAAAGGTTTGGAATAACCTGAGAGATGAGTTTATTAAAGCCAAAAGAGGCCAATGGAGACCCAGGTACACAATTACTGAATATGTTTTTCCACCAGTCATAAGTTTAACACTGATGTATATATTACAACTGCATTTAAAATAATTTAATAGTTACAAAACTATAGATAATGAAGGAACTAATTATTTCTTTGACAGAAATATATTTGAACCTATCGATTTACAACATGATGCCGTTTTTCTAGACTTTATGGTGATAATGGTCAGGAATGTTGGTTTATTATTGCCTTTTTAGCATGAGAAGAGGACTAACCAGACAGTACTGTGTGAATTGTGGAGCGGCTAAATAAATAATAAAAACATCTGTATTATTTAGTAAGTGTACTTTTTGCTTTTATTATTGCCATAATAAAAATATATATTTGCTGAGGAACCCATGTTCTGCTGTCACTAATATTTTAATACACTTTAATAGGTAAAACTGTTCGAGATATGAACAAAAGCAAGTGATGCATCAAAGTTTGATTTAAAAAAATCTTGAATGGTTACAAAAATCTTTATAATCATTAAAATAATTTATAAAAATCATAAAAATAACTAGTTTAATAAACATCAATAATATTAAAGTTATGACGTAGTTCCTGAAACTTTCTTCTTCTCTGTTTATCTGTCTGACTTTACGCTCAGTTTCACTTGACCGCCCCCTGTCGCTTTAAAGAATATCACAACGGCGAACGCGGCGAGTATAAAACCCTCGTCCGTTTCGCGAGGTGCGCGTGCACTCAGCGGAGGCGCGCGATGCGGCGCCAGGCGAAAGTATAAATCCAGCTTTAAGCATTTCTCCCAAAGAAAAGCCTGTCTAAGCAAAATGCTAGCAGGTATCTGTAGCTCCGCTCACGCTCTACCTCTTTGCCCTTTTTTGGTAACCTCTGGTCGATGCAATCACGGGCGAACAAAATGGTGACGGTTAGTCACTCCTACTTGTGCTCTTCAGAAACCTATAGGTGACGTCACGGATATTACACCCATATCTTTTACAGTCTACAATTTATTTTATTTTATTTTTTTGAGCTTACAAGAGTTGTCTGTAGATGAGAAAGCATTTATTAGATATGCATTTATTAATTTATGAAGTGAACCGATGAACACAAAACAGATTAATGTTTGATCTGTTTTGTTTGTTTTTTTGTTTTTTTCGAAATGTAATCTGTAAACATAAAAAAAGACTTCTATGTTTGCATATCCAAAATCATTTCCATCATTATAAATTCCAACTATTATATAGGGCGCCATGGTGGCATAGTGGGTAGCACGTTCACCTCACAGAAAGAAGGTCGCTGGTTCGAGCCTCGGCTGGGTCAGTTGGCATTTCTGTGTGGAGTTTGCTTGTTCTCCCCGGGTGCTCCAGTTTCCCCCACAAGTCCAAAAACGTGGTATAGGTGAATTGGGTAGGCTAAATTGTCCATAGTGTATGAGTGGGAATGAGTGTGTATGGATGTTTCCCAGAGATGGGTTGCAGCTGGAAGGGCATCCGCTGCGCATCTGCTGGGCGACCCCAGATTAATAACGAGACTAAGCCGAAAAGATAATGAATGAATGAACTTTTATATAAGTTTGTATATGCACAGATCATACAGTTCATTAACGGGATAACATCAAACACCATCTCCATATAGCGTCACCTCAACAGGCCCTGGTTTTTCATGATACAGAAAGCAGTGACTCATTCCTTTGGATGGAGGCCAAGGCAGATCCATTGCTTTGCAACTAATACAACAGGAAGAAGCTTTTGACAAATGCCCGTGTCCCATTACATCCCAAAGGACCGGTGTCCCAGTCATGAAGACCAGCTCTTGGATAGGAATGTAGAGCTCAATGTTTTCATCCTGTACCATTACACAGCACTGGAGGAGTGATAGAAGTAGGTTGATTCTTGAAATGTGCAAAGTTTATAAGGCAGTGGTCATTTAGTGTCTCTACAGTGTGTCAGGGGTGTGGGGGCAAAGGCAGAGAGTAGGGGCCAAAAAGAGAGAGACAGCAGGAGAGTCACAGAGGAAAGGGATATAGCAAATGTTGTAATATAGTTGTCTCTAACTTGACCATGTGAGCAAAGCCCACATACTGAGACATTCAAACTGAACAATGAAGACAAAGCTTCATAATTATGTATCCACTCCATAACCCCCTGAAATCCACACACATCTCAGCCAGGCCCTGATTATTTTTCAGCATTTCTGCCTTTGGAATATGTATGGTCGTTGAAAAAGACACTGTTTGCAATAAAAACAAATGCATGTGATCATTTTCATCTTTTCAACTTCATGAGACCTGAATTGCAGATCAAGAGTCACAATATTTAAATAAGGGATAAAGTACTTCTAGGACGTTGTTGTCACAGAATAAAAACCAACAGACCTACAGGCAATCCAATGTAAAGTGGAGAAATGTTGAACACTGAAAAGCTTTATTCAGCAAAAACAACTTCCTGGATGTACTCTATAGTCGTGGATCCCAGATGTATGAGCAACAAATAATAACTTGACTGCTAGTTGATCATTTGGAAGAGTGGCAGAAGGTAGATTTTTCTGTTGAATCATCTGTTGAAGTGTATCCCAATCATCACAAATACTGCAGAAGTCCTATTGGAGCCCACATAGAGCCAAGATTCTCACAGAAATCAGTCGAACTTGGAATCATGATTTAGGGTTACATTTAGAATGGGGCTTGCGAGAGATCTGCAGAGATTTGTGCTGCTAATCACATTACAAACCACAGGAGAGGGCAAATTCTTCAGCAGGATAGCGCTCCTTCTCATAATTCAGCCTCCACATCAAAGTTACTGAAAGCAAAGAAGGTCAAGGTGCTCCAGGATTATTAAGCATGTCTGAGTTAAGATGGAGGAGGCATTGAAGATGAATCGAAAGAATCTTGATGAACTCTGGCACTCCTGCAAGAATGCTTTCTTTGCCATTCCAGATGACTTTATTGATACATTATTTGAGTCATTGCAGGGATGTATGGATGCAGTCCTTCAAGCTCATGGGAGTCATGCACAATATTCATTCTTTTCCCACTGCACCATGACTTTATATTCTATACTGTACAATATTTCTGTTAAGTGACAAGACTTTTGTCTAAGCAGTCAGACCTCACTGTCCTAATTAACTAATTAAAAATCAAGGCATTATCATATTTTATTTTAGTAAAATAAGCATAATCTAGAGGCCTTTGCCTTTCATATAAGCCACCTCTGATACCAAATGATATCTAGAAGCCAAGATATTATTTGTTGTTGCTAAAACTTGGATAGGCGACAAGACTTGTGTCAGGTATTGCACTTTATTACACTTATTACATGGCAGCTTTATACAAAAAAGTAAAAATTAGACACAAAACGTTGTTCTGAGCCATAATAGTTTATTATTTAAGGCAACGCTGACTCTGAAATATTCGCTGATGGTCGAGATGATTCGAAGCACCCAGATGAGCCTGTGTTACTTTTTTCAGTGGTTGTTATCTGGAAATGTTGAGTCTGAATCAAGTATTCCAGACAGCCGCGTAATAAATAATAATAAACTTCAGAATAAAATCACTTTATTTTGATGGTCCCTTTAACACATTTTGTTGATTATACGTTTCATTGCAACTACAGTACATGCCAGCTAATTTTCATTAGAGTGTTAGTAGACTGCAAGGTTAGGGTAGTGTAAGCACTGACAAGAACACTTTCTTATAATCAGGAGATTGTCTGTAGGATGAGCAGTATTAATGGATCTTAAGCAGACAGTCTAATAATATTCTAATGAGAATTAGCATGTAGTTGTCATGTAACGTTTTGTTAACACCATGTGCAAAAGGGCCATCAAAATGCCTTTAAAGGCTGGTTCTCAAAGAAATGAACAATATGTAGACAATACAATATAATATTAACCAACAAAATCAACAAGCAAAATCAAGTAAAAAAAAAAAAAAGGTATTTTTGTCTCTCAAAATGATGATAATTTTGCTAAAATGATAATTTTGCTTTTGGACTAGATATCCAGTCAAAGCACAACACATCCCAGCATTATGGATATATTATTAGCTTAATATTATAATTATAAGACATTTGTGGATATAATGCACTCTTTTAAATCAGATTTTTTCTTTATGCAGGCTGTTCGCTCTGCATGTGTTTAAAAGAGAAATGAGGAGAGAATGAACATGCGGCTATATGTGGATATGGCCATTTATTTAACTTCATAACCGCCACTATAGCAAAAGGGAACCTATTTTGAGTGCACAAGAGTATTTTACATGTAGTGGCAGTTGGTCAAATATTTGTAACCTAGCCTATAATAAATAGTTATTTATGAAGCAAGTTATACTACGATCAGGTGACGCGCTCCATCGGCTCGATAACCTTAATATTGTTTTGTGCTGTGCTGTGCATGGTTTTCATATCTTGTGCACATGATGGTCAAACAAACCATGATGGTCAAACAAATCGAAAAGTTCTTTTCACCCCAACGCAATTTCAAGAGTTCACAGTATTTGGCATGCTGTCCTGGGAAAGAGCCCTGTGCTTAGAATATCCTTGAGCCCGGGGCTCCCTCCCGTTTAAAGGGCGAGAGGAGAGTTTGAGCTCAGGTGAGTCTCGAGAACTCCCCCCGCTTGTGAACGTATTGAGATATATTTGGCTAGGTTGCCTTAGGATGCTACTTAAGAGTAGTCAATTTACTTATGTTGTATGTTTTTTGGACGGTGGCAGGAAACCGGAGAACCCGGGAACCCAGGGAAAACCCACAAGAACACAGGGAGAACATGCAAAATCCACACAGAAACGCAAACTGGCTTGGGAAGAGGCCGAACCGGCGACGCTCTTGCTGTTAGGCAACAGTGATAACCACTGGGCCACCGTGCCGCCCTATAGAGAAGGGGAGGAGTTGGGGTGGAAGAGGGGATTATTCAGGACGAAGATGACTGGAGTAGCAAGCTCTGGTAATTTATGGTGTGTCAGGATTCTTCTGATTGGAGCAATACGCAGAGCTGATGTGGTACCAGCTGTGTTCAAACATAAGCACGTGATCCTCTCCTCTCGAAATTAGTTTATAAATAAACCCCACTTCATAGGGCACTATAAAAGCTAACTTAACTCTTATATTTATAAGAACTTAATTCTTATATTTGCTTAATTTTTGCAGCCTAGGGCTACTTCTCACCATGGATTATATCTTTTCTAAAACAGTAGAGTAAAAGCATGTTTATTGCTAAGAAAATTAAAACAAACCAACAAAATTATAACTTAATTAAACACACCATATTACATAAAGTACAGTACACATATAGTACCTTCTTATTGCGGAAAGGCAAAGCTGAAAATCTATGGTTAAAGCACCACCCAGCGGCCAAAAGCTGTTGGGGCACGTAAATACCGCTGCGGCGGTGTCAAGAACGGCGGTACTAAAACTTTGAACTAGAGACATCTGTAGGTGGCACAGTGGCTCAGTGGATAGCACTGTCACCCCACAGCAAGAAGGTTGCTACTTCGAGCCGCAGCTGGGCCAGTTGGCATTTCTGCGGAAGTTTGCATGTTCACCCAGTGTTTGTGTGGGTTTCCACTGGGTGCTCCGGTTTCCCTCACAGTCCGAAGACATGCGCTATAAGTGATAATATGTGTCAGAATGAGTGTATGGTTGTTTCTCAATACTGGGTTGCGGCTAAAAGGGCATCAGCTGTGTAAAAAAACATGTGCTGGAATAGTTGGCCATTCATTCCGCTGTGGTGACCACTGAAATTAAGACTAAGCTAAAGGAAAATTAATGAATCATTCATTCATTTATTCATGTAATAATCACTGAGTTGAATTATATGAATTACCAAGATTCAAGAACATCAAAAATGTTCTACTGGTGAAACAAAAAGTTGCTTGCATCTTAGATGTACTCAAGGTGAGGAAATAAAGTCAATTCATTTTTATTTCTATCGCAATTTTTACAATTATGTCAAAGCAGCTTTACATTGAGAAAATAATAATGACAAAAAAAAGATATTTCAGATTGTAGATCATATTCAGTATATCAGGCAGACAGCAGAGCAGTGGTCGGATGCTGATTTAGCTCTAGAGTAGATTAAAACTGATTCAGTTCAGCTTAAGGTGAATGTCAGTGTCAAAGATCGATGAACTTAAGAGCAGCTTCAAGCAGAGGCGACACAGAACCAAAACTCCTCCAGAAGTTATTGACAGAAGTGGAGAACAAATCTTAGGAGAAACCAGATTCAGTTGGATGACCAGTTCTCCTCCAGTTAAACGGAAAAGGGCAAAGCAGTCTGTATAGATACGTGCCAGATCCAAGATTAACAGAATATTCTCATGTCAGAGTTTTAGAACCTCTTTAACTAGCTTACCAAAGTCTTAAGTTTCACTAGAAACTACTGACTCCCCCTGGTTTACAACTAATCTGGAGGTAAAGAATGAACCAAAATAATCTACACAAAAGCTTCATGTTTTCAAGCATATTTGATTTTTATATTCTCACACTGGCGTTAACTTCAGTGGAAGAGCATCAACATTCACCATACCAGTACACACACACACTGCCAACTGCAGCGGGGTTAACAAAGACATCTGTGACTCACCAGTCGTGTGAACTGAGGGAGACACGTGCAGCCAGCTGAGGTTGAGAAGTGTGGGAAGGAAATCAAAAGAGGCCCTTCAAGAGGCCCACCGGCCAGTGGCAAGTGCACAAGCCTGCTGAATTATGAATTAGCTGCTGATATCCTGTGACTGAGGCAGGGAGTAAGCACTTCCTTTCAGGGCCAGAGAGGAGCTTGAATACTCCTGCATTATTCATCGGCCAAATGTGCCTGTTATAAGGACCCGATATTTGGAGTCGAGTGTAAGATTATCTTTCCACTGTATGAAAATATTGCAGCCTTTGTAACATTAGAATTGAGCAATTGGAAACACGGAAGGACTCTGTGTGGCAGGACACAGCCCATGTACAGTATTTGCGTTGTATTTCTCTCTCTTGGAATTCCTATGTGACTGCAGGGATTGGCAAGTGCAGATTTTGCAGGTTTCATCTGGGGTTTACATTAGACGTATTGAAGAGAAATGTGGCTAAATGCTGACTCTCAGATGTCAAATTTGTCGGGCTTAAATTGCCTGTTTGCTTTCTTAATTCCTCCATGAATGTGGAAAACTACTCCCGGCACCTGTCTGCTTAAGCTAAATAAATTCTCTCGACAAGGTTACTATACGTTTACTTATTTCGATACAGTTGTCAATTTACACATGCTGAAAAGAAGTCTGGGCCTCCCTCAAGACTCGGCTCAGTTAGACGCCAAGGTCGGCCCCAAGAAAACACAAAACCACATCTCCCCATCGCTCGCTTGATAACCGCTAATCCATGTGTTTCATACATTAGAAGCTTTTGCTTCACTTTGTTCTGCTCCTTCAACTGCCAAGACTGCTTTTATTGTACTATCTGCTTCTTTTTGCCTTGTAATCCAGGACATTATGCTGCAGTCCAGGGATTTTTCTAATTGGGCTTAATTGGGCTTGTGTGACTTGTGTGGAGCTAAAGACAGTATTCTTTTCAGATGTAGCCACATTGTTGGCTGCGCCTAGAACATGAGCATTGCTGCCCAGTCAGTAAATAAACAAGCAGTTACAGAACTGTAACATCAGAATCAGCTCTAGAGGTAGCAGATATAATATTTAGCTATTTTTTTTTGTTGTTGTTGTTGTAGTAATTTGATCTTAGTAGATAATACATATTTAATTTTAGCGCTTTTTAGAACTTAAAGGAATACAGTAGTTTACCCAAAAAACTGTAATGCTTTCTTTTTGTGGAACATATTTTGACATATTTTAAAGGTTCAGATAATTTCCTCATCCAATATGTGACTTTTTGTTCTTCAGTAACACAGCACAAGCTATTTTTAACTGAATCTTTGGTGTTTATTTGGTGATTCATAAAGTACAAGCCATAAACGTTTATGAAGTTCAGGTGCAAAATAAAATGTTTTTTTTTTCTTCTAAAATTAGCATTTTCTCAACCTTTTATGTTTGGTTATTTCACTTAAAATGCAATAAAAAGCACCCATTCTTTGTCATAATCGTAAAATAATAGTGACCTACACACAGTGTTATATATACAGTGTGATTTTTTCGGTGTTGTTCTGTGTTAAAACTAGAGTACATTTTAATCCACGAGTGTGAAAGAGTGTATATTTAAGAGGTTTTTTTTTTTTCAGTGTTAAACTTTTAACCCAATATGCAGTGTATTTCCCATGGATGGGGAGTCCAGTTTTTTTACTTGAACTGGTTCTTTCAGACAAACAGTGATCAAACAAGTATGTTTTACTTAAACTTGAAACATGTCTTGTTGCATTTTAAAATGCAAAGAGTTGACTGTATTGAAATTATTTCTGAAAAGATTAACGAACATTTAATAAATTAAAACTATTTTCAACATATTTGATCACGGTTATGTCTCACACACCAGATGATAATATAGGAAAAAAGGTTATAGATTAACACTTTGAAGGGTAACACACTCCAGTTCGATGTAAGAATAAACTCTTACAGTGTTAAAATGAACTGTGTGAGTGTGAGGGTGAGTAATGTACAAATCTCACACTTTAGAAAGTGTTATTTTAACCCCGAAATGGAGGGAGTCATATGCACACCCAAGGAGTGTTAAGTTAAACTCAAATTGAGTTAATTGTACACTGATTTTTTTGATGAAAATTTGAGGTGGCACTTGCATCTGAACTCTATATATACATACTGAGGACATATGAAGCAAATTGATCAGTCAATAAACAAACTAATAAACTGCGCCATGAACTGAACAGGGCGATGCGATGGCGCAGTGGATAGTGCCGTCGCCTCACAGCAAGAAGGTCTCTGAGTCGAGCCTCGGCTGGGTCAGTTGGCATTTCTGTGTGAAGTTTGCAATGCATGTTCTCCCCGTGTTGGCGAGGGTTTCCTCTGGGTGCTCCGGTTTCCCCCACAAATCCAAAGACATGCAGTATAGGTGAATTGGGTGAGCTAAAATTGTCCATAGTGTATGAGTGTGAACGAGTGTGTATGGTTGTTTTCCAGTGATGGGATGCAGCTGGAAGGGCATCCACTGCGCAAAACATATGCTGGAAAAGTTGGCGGTTCATTCCGCTGTGGCGACACCTGATTAATAAAGGGACTACGCTAAAAAGAATATGAATGAATGAATGAATGAACTGAACATTCAATATTCTATCCAGCAAAAAAACAAAAGGCTATCCATATTTTACACCAAAAAATTAAATAAATAAAAAACTTTTAAAAAATAAATTCCATTTTCCATCTATGTCAGTGTCTTGAACTGTAGATATCAGTTTTTTAAAAAATGTGTTAAAAATTGGGGACTATGGCTAGGCAACGTAAGCATAAAGTGGTTACCAAGAGGCATTACGTCTGCTGAAACGTTAGAAGAAAAAGCAGTAAAAATGAGCCTCCTTTTCTGACCACAATGACTAACCATGGGTGGCCACTGAACTGGTTTTCTGACTCAATGCAGCATTATCTTTAATATCACTGCAAAGCCTGGAGACATCATGACCTCTACTTTGCGTACAATTATGAGCACTCATAGTACATGATTAGGATTTCTTTTTTATTTTCTTAAGTAGAACAATGGCTTACTGTTCAACAGAATCACCATCGTGGGCTGTAGTCCTTGGCCCTTCACACAGAAATAAAAAAATGGGGCTACATAAATATTGTTATTCCTAAAAAGAGTGTCAGGTTAAAGTCCACCACACACAATCCCCCCATTCAGTCCGAACCTATCAGTTTTATTTCATTACAGGGTGTTGTTATTGCGTGGCGAGGATCACTGCAGACTTGTGCTTTGACTCTTATGGCTAGGCATGATTACACTGGATAACTTACTGCGAAGATAATGAATGTGAATATGTCAAAGTGGTTATTTGGCATTTAGCAGAACTTTTTTATCCAAAGCCAGTGGTTAGTATCATTTTGTCAGCTTTTATTAAATTTCTCATAATTTTAACCAGAATCCAGTGGTTACCGGTTTGTTTAATTCGTATCTCAGCAATGTTACATAACTGTGGTCTTCGAACATGTTATTGGTTTTCAGAAATGGAGTACAAAGATGGGTGAAAATGACAACTCCTACTGTATGATAAAATATGTAGGAAATCTAATAAATGTTTTAAAATTGCATTTATAATCAAGATTGTCATTAACCAATACCATTTTTTTTTTCTCTTGGGCCATATATATGTTCAAATGTGATGCACAAGCAAAGAAGAAAATATTTTAGAAGCATATACAGTATAGCCAGCACAAAATGTCATAAGAGGTTAATATTAGATTAGATTGAGGTCGTGACGTCAGATGACCGAAATTCAGTGTCTAGTCAGCGTCTAAGGACAACGTAATTTTGACGTTCAATAACGATGTCAAACGACATTGATTTTTAGGTTGATTTTAGGTAGTGTTGGAAAGTGACCAAAATCCAATGTCAAGTCAACATCTTACACCAACATAATGGCCCGTTTCCACTGAGTGGTACGGTACGATGCGAGCTGTTTCGACTGTCTAAAAGCGTACCGAACCGTACCGTACCACTTTTTGGTCACCCTTTGCAAAGGGTACCAAGGGTGCCAAGGGTTACCAAAAGGCGGAGCTAGATGCGCAGCTGAACACTATTGGTTTACAGAGATACGTCATTTGCTCTCGCAACAAGCCAGAATGAAAATAAAGGACCTGCCATGTTTAATACACAGCCGAGAGACAATGCTCCGAAATAATATAAACTTATAATAACGAGCCATGGTCGACCCGAGCTCAAACAAACCTTGTCATCGTCCTGATGAACAGCCACAAAGTCAAGAAGAAGAGCAGATTCTCCCCTGTGCCCCGTAGTTTTTTTTACGAGCGCGTCTGAAGAGCGAGCGGTTTCGCTTTCTCACTTGCGCGTCAATGTTTGAAATAACAAACTTCTTGAGCTGATGATAAAAACATGTGCTTGATTATTGATGTGCTTTTGAAACCCGATCCTGTGCGCTTGATTATTGATGTGCTTTTGAAACCCGATACTTTCAGAAACAGACAAACGAGAGAGACTGATGCGTGCAAAAACAAAAGAGAAGCTGAAAAAAAAGGAGCAATTTTTTTTCAGCAAACATGAAGAAACTGCTACGTTTAACCATTATCATCACCTTCTGGACTATTATGAACTCGGAATGACAAAATTACTTTCTAACAAGAGGCTACATGCACTGGTGAAGATTAAAGATACAGATGAGAGGTTTGCACTGACTGGGCTCTATTTTGTGTTGTTTTTTAACCTAAATAATGCATAAATGTATGCTGTGTGTAGTTTTTCTGTAATTGGTAACATATCTGAGACTGTAAGGGGCTGTATGTGTTCATATATGCTGCATTTATTTATTTATTTTATATAATCGCAGACAGTATTCCATCATTGATGTGACTAGTCATAATCGCATCATGTTCATAGAAAGGTCAGTAATGAATATTTATACACCAGTATTGATGTGTATAATAAAGCATCTGTTTTGTGAGAAGTGCTTCTCATATGATATGTGAACGACCTGTACAGCTTTACTGTACACATTTCCCGCAAGCGAGAATGATGTTGACTGAAACTTTCTGTCGTATACCATGGCCACCAAAAGAGTACTCTTTAGCAATGAGATGCAAGCCTGATAAAGGAGACCCATACCAACCTGTACCGTACCGTACTGTACCACTCAGTGGAAACGGGCCATAATATTGACATCAAATACTGACACTTTTGTCTACACCACACTAGGGTACAACGTCAATCAACGTCAATCTGGTGTCATGTTGACGTTGTGTGCCTGCTGGGTAGTTTATAAATATGGATGGATGAATGGTTGGATGGATGAATTGAATGAATGAATATTAAAAAAATAGTGAAGTTTATTTATTTTTCACAACAAGGGACAGTGTACGTTAATCAATGTTCACCAAGAATGCCAATGTACCCAAATTAGCCCAAAGACTATAGGTTCATTGGTAGACCATTTGCGAGATGTTGAAGGCCATACCAATGAAAATACAAATTCAAACTAAAAACAATACTCAAATAAACAACATAAAACAACCACAACAACAACAACATCAAAAAGCCTAGTGTTCACAATGTCGATTAATAAGAAGACGTTTCTTAAATTATATTTAAATGACTTAAAAGATTCACATGATTGCAGTGCCGTTCTGTTTGGTGAGTAATTTTGCTACAAATCCCCTGTGAATAAACATACTGCTAGTCTGATTTAACTCTTAGACATTCAGATTGCTCAGTAACCTCCTTACAAGTACACTGTAAGTAGTGGTTCTGAATCTTTCTATGGATTAATGTCCAATTATTCAAATTTAAGATGAACTTGGTCATGGAGTGCAGTAATTATAGTCCGATGGCTGGAAATGCCACACAATGAGCAGTTAAATAATAGCCTTGGATGCACAGTAACCTTTGAAAAGAGATTATCTTGGGTAATATTGCTCACCACAACAGAGAGGCAAGATGTTGTTATTGTATTGCCATTGAACACCCAGAGGCTTTTGGGAAAATGAGAACAGAAAGGATGGGTGATTCTACTGCAAACTGTAGAAAACTTACTCTTTGGTTTCCTTAAGTTGTTTCAATGTTGGTGGATATATGAGTTACTTTAAAAATATGAAATAAGGCCTATATGCTTGGATTAACATATAAATAAATAAACAGAGAAAGCAGATCTAACTTTGGCCATTGGTTTTATCAACAGTGATGGATAAATCATTTTCGTAGTATTAAACTGGTTGCTGAAATCATATACTTAACCAAACTGCAACATGACTGCTTTATTACACTCAAGTTTTGTTTAGAAACATATTGAGTTTAAAGGTCAAAGAATCCAGAAGTCACCAGTAGCTCTTCCTAAACAAAACTCCAGCTGAAACTGTCCTTAAGGTTTCATAATTCATAATGAATCCAAAAGCCTTTCACTGTAACATAGTTTATCCATTTACATTTATAACTGAGGGGTTAGACTTGTCATCCTTCACATTAAGAATGTACCTGTGTCATACGGATCTTCAGAATCACTGCTTTTCTCTTTATGGTTGGCTTTTTTGCAGTGGCTCCTCAATGATTTAACTGTGTCTTTTGCGACTTTGAAGATGAAGAGGAAGCCTTGGCTTATGATAGCAGAAGTAATCTGTTTCTACTATACTTTCTTTGTAAGCAAGTACTACGAATGCATTGGAATATAAGTATTGGATGGATAAAACAAAGACAAGGCCCATTGGTCATGTCCTTACTTTTATGGTGGCGCTTGTGGGAATAAGATATCAAAAACAAACAAAAAAAGGAAAGAAAAAAAGGGGTTGACTATCTTTGAGGAATAAATTATAACCCTAGAATTAAATTTGTAGCTATATGAATTGGTGGATACACAAGATACATCTCTTTTATTATTATTACAATGTATTTGACCAATTAAACAATGTGCCTCAGTGTTCAGTTTCAGGAACTCTGTTCTTCTCCATGTACATTGCTTCAAAGGATCTGTCATTCGGAAGCATTTGATAACACTCAACTCCACTTCTCATTCCATCCTTATGTCCTATTTCTAGCTGTTAGGAATGCAGTATGTCTCATTGATATTTCTTGCTGAGCAAAGAACCATCACCTTCCACTAAATCTGCTGATACAGAACTGCTTGTAGTTCCAGCCAACCTAACATTTAATCAAAACGTCTCCATACAGCTAGACACATAAACCATAACACCTTCCCGGACAGCCAGGAAATTTGTAGTGGTGACTGATGATCAGCAAAACTTCACAGACCACCCTGCTGAAACCACTCAGTCGTGTAGATTCATCCTATGTAACATTAGTAAGATTAGGCCTTTCCTATCAAAGCATGCTGCACATCTCTTTGTTCAAGCTCTAGTTCTGTCCAAGTTGGATGACCACAATGCTCTCTTTGGTGGCAACTCTTCAGCTGATCCAGCATATGCCAGAGAGAGTGGTCTTTAACAAGCTAAAATGCACATTGTAAATCACATATCATCTCTGTTTGTCCATTTGCACTGGTTGCAAATAGCCTTATTAAGGCCAATGTATACTTCTGTATAGAAAGAGCCAAGTGAAAGTCTCCGAATTGATCCCGTGGGCAACCTAAACACCCGCCGTTGACCTACTCAGACCTGCATCTCTCCACAATGGATGTCCAGTGTTCTCCAGCCTCCGGCGCCTAAACTGTAGCTCTGCACAAGGAAATGGTCATGCCCAACCGAGCCTGTTTTTTTTCTTCACTTTTGTCAATTGGTGAAGTTTGTCGCCACTGTCGCCGCTGGCTTGCTTGGTTTGTGACTTGTGGAGCTTCGCATCGAAGGATTTGCTTTTCAGCGTTTAATTAAACAACACTGAACTGAACTAAACTGAACCTGACATAGTGGAACATGGAAACTTGTTTGGAAACTTTTTGAAAGTGTTATTGCCAGAGCAGCACAAAAAAAATGGACAAGTATAAATACAACAACACTTATTATACAACCCTTTCCAAAGACTTTGCCATGGGGTGCACCGATCACTCAATACAGAGGGCTTTATGTGTCCCCCCCAAGGGAGCATTACACAATGTGAGTTGTAATGCCATCGCAAAAAAATTAAATCACTTGACTTTTACCTCTACTGTCTCATCCTGTTGGAATGACTTGCCTAACTCAAGCTGAGGTTTTGAGAATATAGACGTCTCAAAAAAATCAGTCTTTAACCCTCTACCATAAGCACTTCTTATACCATGTTTTTATTCTGTTTCTTATTTCATTATCATTATTATGAAAGCATCAAATAAACATGCACTGTGTAAGAGTTACTGGAACTTTTCATAACACCCACATATTGCTGCTCTTTTGTTGATTTGGTTGCTTTTATTCTCATCCTATATAAAAAAATAAATAAATAAAACATTTTTAAAAACACTGTTTCATCCCAGATTTCCACTATTTAACCCCTTACAAAGACGGTTAGTGAAGAACAAATTTGCTTAAAACATTAGCTTAAATCTTGAAGATTCCTTAATGCCTTCACGCAAATTGTGGTGTTCTTTTGTAATACATATTTTTAAAAAGATCTTTAATGAGTCTAAGGGCGCACTCACATTGAACTGTGCCAAAGCGCGACTGTCCACCTCCCCACACAAAACCACCACCACCAACCCCCCCCCCCCCCCCCCCCCCCCCTAGTAGTAAGATAGTATATTGTGAGTGCACCCTAAAATCCAAATTTAGATCTTAAAATTAGCACCTGAAAAGATGCTATCTTGAATTGCTACTATTAAGTCATAAAAGGAACCATCCAGTAGGTACTGTAGGCCACAGAGAGAGTGGATAAGTGCTCAAGAGTAATGAAAAATGTCTTAAAATAAAATCAATTCATTAATTATGGACTAACAGACAACGTAACTGCCAGCATCAAACAAAAGTCTGGCATGCCCTATCAGCAGCACTAAAGATCAAAATTACTTATGTAGCAAAATGAAGACAAAAGAGACTGCAACACAAGCAAGGGGTTACAAGTGAGGGGTTCACATTATTGCAACTGGTCTGGTCAAAATAAGTGACATACTTCAAAGCAAACGAACTGAAACTGTTTTCTTCCTGCAGCCTTCTGATGCTTTAAATCCTGATATAAAAACATTCATCTAAAACCCTTCCACTGACCCATACATTATTAGTTTGCCTACCATCACTATGAGTTTAATCAGACGTTCAACACAGATCTCATATGAAGTTTCCACTTATTGAATGTGACAATAGAGGAACATTAGCAGGCCTACGCAGAACAGTCAGGCCATTGAGAACTGTGGTGACCTGCTCACTGTAAAGGAAGCAGTGTGGATAATTTCCAAGGCAAACGCTCTTCGACCTGTTCAGTGTCCTCATAGGCTAGACTGTAATGGCTACAACAGGGGCCTAATTTTGTTGTCATCCCCAGGAAGTCAGCAGGAAAAAAAACAACAGGGACCCTTGTCAGTGGTGAGGACACTTGGAGCGCTATTATTATTAGGAGCGTTGCCATGACAGTGAACAGACCAGGCCCTTGTATAGCCGCGTTTATTCCACATCCCCCTCCTAAGCTTATGAAATATGTAGAACGCAAACAGAGGTGGGGTTGATGTGCTTCCACCTCTACTAACCGCTACATGTCCATGGCTATTACTTATTTATAAGATGTGCAGAATAAGTGCCAAAATGGGCCTTCATCTTTTCCACTCCTCTTCACACGATACAAGGCACTTCTGCAGCCCAATGTTTACATAAAAACCCTCTGCAAAAGATATAACTCCGAAGAGAAAACAGTTGAAATTAGTTAACAGAGTCCAGAGCGAGGGCACAATGAGAGCGAGACGTGTTTGGACAAGTATCAAGTTTCTACAGTAATACCGTATAGCTTTTGGGAGTAAAAGGGAATAATGGTCATTTCTTTTCTACAACTTATCAAGATAAAGCACAACTAGATGTAGGCTTTTGTGTCTTTTTACTTGAGTTTGCATAGAGAAGGTTTTAGGAACTACTAATAATGGTACAGTTCTGTGTTTAAAATTTAAAAATGTTAGGAATGTAAATCAACCACACAATTCTGAGCAAAGCAAAACGTGTGGCTTATAATCAACCAACGTAGATGCCATTAAAAAATGGCACAATAGTAGGATTGTTTTAGTAACATTACGATACTCACTTTGGAAAAAAGATGAAAAAAAGAAAAGTAAAACCTGTATGAAGAGAAGCATTTCTGCAATTTTAATGAAGTCTGTTAGAATGAATTGTGAATGACCCTATAGAGTGATTCAACTTATGAAACCAAAAATGTCCAAAAATGAAGGATATTTGTTCATCTTAGAGTATTACTACAGTACTTCATTATTTGTCAACCAATAATTTAAGTTAATGTTTCAATGGTCATTTCTATCAGTGATAATTAATTAATGAATCAGCAGTTTCAGATCATTTGAATGAGTGTTTCGTTAAGACACGGATAGACGCTAAAAATAATCTATTAAAAATGTTTAATATCAATACACAATGACTAAGGCCCCGTTTACACTAGTGCGTTTTCGTTTTAAAACGCACAAGTTTTGCTACGGTTACGCCATCTGTCCACACTACGCCGGAGTTTTCGAGGTGCGAAAACGGAGCGTTTTGGAAACGCTGGAGAGGCCGTTTTCATTCTAAAACGCTGCTGCTCCGTCTTAATGTGGATGGAGGGAAACGCATACCTTTAAAAAAGGAGGCGTGGCTGCTGAGATTCGCTACTCGATTGGGGCTTTTGGGTCATTGCGTATCCCTCCCTTATTCGTCAAGCGCACATGACTATAACGTCACCGGAAGACAGCAGACAAGCCTGCACTGTAAACACTGTATTTTCGATAGCCATCAATGTTTTATATTCATTTGTTAATTTAATTAACAATTCGACCTCGTCGTCTGTCCACAAAAAGACCTCCCTTTTTTCCTTCCCATCGCGTTTATCATTCAACCAGTGTTTGTTGACTAACAATAACCAAATGCCGAGCGAGACACATGCTTCCTGTTTATACTTAAACGCGCATGGTCGCGTGATATACGTTTCTGGTGGCATAGTCTGGACAGAGATCTGTTGAGCGACGCTTGGGTGAAACACTAGTGTGAACGCGGATCGTTTTCATGCTAAAACACTGTTCTAAAACTAAAACGCACTAGTGTAAACGGGGCCTAAATTAAGTAAGGGATAATTAATGGCTTGCCATGCGTTTAAGGGTTGACAGGCAGACACAGAGAGAGAGAGAGAGAGAGAGAGAGAGCCTCTGCATGCTTAAGATACTATTTCATCAGTCCGATGACAGGTGGAAAAATAAGACATTCCCAGTCACACGTGGAGTGTGTTTCCAGTCACATTCTCAGTCACATGTTTCTTTTGTCTACTATATGTATCACTTCTCTGATGAGGGGATGAGGGAGGATCTGTATGTATATCTCTAAACATTAATACTGCGAAAGCTGGGCTACGATTTACATTTCATAATGAACATACAATATTAATGTTATTATACTTATAAAAAGAACCATATCAATTAAATACGCTTTAGGAATACGTATTATGAAGAGAAAGCAGCCAGAGCCTATTTCAGAAATCTCTGCTGAAATATGTAGGGCAATTTCGGAAAAGAAACACATATCGGGACAAGTAGGAGAACATTCTGCTTTATTTATTTAAAACAAAAGCAATCAGCCAAACACTCAGCATTTGTGTAATATTACATTATTTATGCTCATTGATTAATTATGAAACGTATCATTGTGATCTGCCAAAAATACACCTGAGAAAAAAATAATAGGTTCAAATTTCCAAAGACTGACCGTTAGATACACCAAAGATTAATTATTTATCCCGTTTTAACAACAGAGATGCAAGAGATTAGATCCAGCGGCGTAGAACCGGAGATTTTATGGTCAACATAAAGTTTGCGGCCTGGAGCTTTTAACATTTTTAAAGACGCGCTATCCATACACATAAACTGCCAATTTAACTTTAAAATTACTATATTCTCGCTTGAAAAAACTCTAATAACTTGATTTTGTGGCATAGTTGATGAGTATTTTCCTAATTTTGCAGATTTCCCGTCCGCCATTAAAAGCCCTCATCGGTTTCATGCGCAGCACATGCGAGTTGCTATAAACTGTAACTGTAAATGTTTGGGAGAAGCGCATTCATTTCGAACTGTGATCAAGATGGACTGGAACTACCTGTGCGTTTCAAGGAAATATACCACACCCTCCAGCCAATCAGAATCAAGAATTTCAACAGACCATGGAATAAGCTAAAATATATACTCTATCCTCACAGCATGTTAACAGGAACTGAGTGGACACAAGGAAAAAAATACAATCAATGAAAGAATTATAACCCCCCTTAGATAATGCATTGCTACCTGTGTGTGTCTAAATCTCTAGAGTACTGGCCTTTTTTTTTACATGTAAGAGTGCGAGAGCGTAATTGTGGCCCATGTAGTAGAAGGCAATTTGTGTGCTATTTATCAACATCCTTGTGGTAAACAAATTGAACAATGTTTTCCCTAGTGGTGAAATTAACAAGAAAGGTTTAAGGCTGACAGAAGGTCCCAACAAATAGAGCTTCCCTTTAAACCAGGAGCAGTGTCAGAAAGTTATAGCATCTAGGAAAATATTTAAAGGGTGTAAATGAAGTGAAAATAATATATAACCCCAAATCAGAAATCAGAAAAAGATGGGAGAGTATGGAAAATGCAAATAAAAAAGAAAGTGGTGATTTCCAAATTTACTTTGACTTGTATTTCACTGCAGACAAAATAAAGACGAAATATTTCATGTTTTGTCTGGTCAACTTTCATTTGTAAATATACATCCTTTCCTTTCAGTCAGACCTGCAAAACATTCCAAAAAAGTTGGGGCAGGAGCAATTTAGGGCTAGTTCTCAGGTAAATTGTTTAAATAATTATGTGATTATGATTTGGTACAAAAGCAACATCCAAGAAAGGTCTAGTCCTTTAAGAGCAAAGATGGGCAGGATCGCCAGTTTGCCAACAAATATGTGAGAAAATTATTAAAATGTTAAAAAACAATGTTCCTCAAAGAAAGATTGGGATAGAATTAGATTTAGAGAGACGAAATTTGGATATTTTATCCTCAACACTGCATGACACAATTAAAAGATTCAAGGAATCTGCTGGAATTTCAGTGCATAAAGGACTAGAGTGCAAGCCTAAGCTGAACAACCTTTAACAACCAAGGAGACCTTCAGGTGTCACTGCATGTCATTCATCTATTAGTGATATCACCACATGACATGGCGTTACTTGCAAAACTTTGTCAAGTACCACAATACGTAGTTACATCCAAAAATGCCAGTGAAAACTGTACTGTGTCAAAAAAGCCCTATGTTAACAGTGTCCCGAAGACCCGTTGACTTCTCTGGGCTCTGAGGCATCTGGGACGGACCATAACACAGTGGGAACATGTACTATAGCAAGATGAATTAGTACTTCAGGTGTTTACTGGAAGTAATGGAGGCAGTGTGCTCTGGAAAAGAATCATCCAGACTGTTCCCAGCAACAAATCCTAAAGCCAGGGTCTGTCAAGGTATGGGGTTGTGTCAATGCCCCTGGCAAAGGTAACTTGCACTTCTGTGATGACACTGTTAATTCTGAAAAGTACATAGAGATTTTGGAGCACAATATGCATATTTTAACAAGACAATGGAAAACCACATTTTGCACACATTGTAAAGTCCTGGCTGCAGATAAAGAGCATACAGGTAATTGACTGGCCTGCCTGCAGTCCCGAATTGTCTCCAATAGAGAATGTGTGGCACATTTTGAAGTGCAAAATGTGACAACGAAGACCACGTACTGTTGCCCACTTTAAGACTTGTTTGCTGGAAGAATAGGACAAAATTACACCTGAAGCACTTTATCACCACTTTATCACTTATTTATTACTTTCTTTTTTATTTGTGTTTTGACTGTCTCATTTTTTTCTGATTTATGGTTGAGTGTGTATATATGGCCACAACCAATAATGTAACTCAAACATAAAGTGATGGTATTGCAGCTTAACATAATGTAGTTTCAACTGCCACATAAAATCACAGTCTAGTATGAACTAAACAGATTTTTTTTTTAGTCAGATTGAAGCATGAATGTCCACCCAAAAAGGAAGTCACAACAACTAATCTCAGTTTATTTTATTCAAAATCATGTTTATCCAGAGTCTACTAGGTTACATGTTTTTGTTTATGTATAAAATAAAATGAATATATTTTAAAGAGCTACAAATGCCACATACCCATTAAAACATTTAGTTGTTCTCTAAATGTACTTGTTTTTATATTTGTAAATAGTGATGGAGGCTTTTGATGCACTGCTTCACAAAGAGTCAAAACCTTCAAGAATCATTAGCTCCAAATCGGTGGTTTGTAGCGTTTATCAAATTGCCAAGGATACAGTATATGATTTCATTAACCAAGGCTTTTTTGTAATAACCATGTTAAATTATTTAACACTGTCAATGGTTCTAAGATTATCCCAGCAATAAACCACTGAACGCGTCCACAGTTTTAACCTAACCTTGGATCAGTTTTATAAGTTTGTTTATGTTTAAATGAGACATTTATTTAATTAATAGTAATCATAAGTACATTGCAGGGCTGTTTAGCTTAACCCTCCACACAATAAATAAATGAAGTCTTGAAAACAAGACAACATAATACACAGACACTTAGCATTTATTGGTATTAAATGATTAGCTAATTGCATCTGATAGACTGTACGTTCTATAAAATATTCACAATGAGTTTCTACAAGTCGTTTTAAATGCATATTGGCAACAGATTTTTTTGCATTTGTGAGGTTATGACCAGCATGTGTCCCCAGAACAAAATACTTAATAAATTTGCTAAGTCTGGGTATCACTGGTAGCACAATCACCTCACAGCAAGAAGGTTGCTGGTTTGAGCCCGGGCTGGGTCAGTTGGCATTTCTGTGTGGAGTTTGCATGTTCTCCCCGTGTTCGCGTAGGTTTCCCCTTGCTGCTCCAGTTTCCCCCACAGTCCTGCTGTACAGGTGAATTGAATAAGCTAAATTGGCCGTAGTGTATGAATGCAAGAGTGTATGGGTGTTTCCCAGTATTGGGTTGCGGCTGGAAGGGCATCCGCTGCTTAAAACATATGCTGGATAATTTGGCGGTTCATTCCACTGAGGTGACCCCTGGTTAATAAAGGGACTAAGTCATTAAGAAAATTCATGAAAGTTACTAAGCAATGATTCAGCTGATTCAAAGGTTTGTTACATCAGTGTAAATATGACACCTTTCTACTTCCATTATTTGTGTTCTGTTTTTGTTTTTTCCATATGTTTCAGACGTTCAGCCTTGAGTTCAGTGGGTGTGACGTCTAAGTCTGAGACTAAAAATGACAACAGACAAAAGAGAGACACTTTACCCCAGGGCTGCTCAACTGGTGTTGCTTGAAATCTACCTGCTAACAGAGTAATGACACAAAATCCCAGATGAGTGGACTAATGTAGAGTGTCATCATGGATGGATGATGTAAATGCCACAACCGACTAATCAGATTCAAGCATTTCAGAGAGCCATGCGATAATAAAAAAAATCCTTAAGCAATGACATTTGTATCAAAGACCCTTAAATCGACTCACAAATTCTGACAACTCAGAGTGAAGTATTTTACTGTAATGTAGGTCAGCGCTTCCCTGCCACTCTCTTCATATCTCTTTCGACATCAGTCGAGTCTCTCCAAAAGCCACTGATGAGTTCCAGCGTTACGAGTGAGAAGTGCTGACAGAAGCCTTGCCAGAAAGACCTCAAATGGATAACCACTAGGCCGCAGTCCATGAGCCCCGCCACCGTCTCAATGCCAGACCTCCCTCCATGCCATGCACAGAGCAGCTGCCCTCAAGACTGCAAGACAGGGAGGGGGCAATTTCTTGTCCTCTTATCCACCATCTGTCTGCAGGAGGGCTTGGGTGGCGTCTGCCAGTGAAAGCGCGGGCCACCTCGACATTTGAAAGAGCCAAGGAGTGGGCCCTTAAATCACTGTCGCGGCTTCCACCTCTGTGATTGATCAGCTTCATTTAGCAGGAGCAGCCAACACACAGGGAGGGCTTGTCCCAATGTACTTGTACCCCAATCTGGAACTCAGTACAAGGCAAACACTGAAACACTAACAGCTGCAGCAGCAATGGGGTTTCCCCCCTCAAACACTCATTATCACTCGCTTAGATTACTTCTGGATGTTTGGTTGATGTTTTGGCACCAGGTTGTATTGAAGATAAAGTATAACAGAGAATACTTGAGTTTAATTGATCAGTCCTGACATTTGCGGGTTAGATCCTTCTAAATATTTTTTACCACCATCCATGCCCACACTGGGTCCCATTCATGAAACAGTAGTAAATATAGGACTAAATTCTGAGTAATATGCATGAAAATTCTAATCCGGATTTACAAATGCTTAGTACACACAGCAACTATAAAATACAAAAGATATGTCATGTATAGTTATGAATGGGGAAAAATGCAATCATCAGTATGACCACTTTAGTGACAGAAACCCCACCTTCTAGTAAAGGAGCCAATCATTGATCGATATAAACTAGCAATTCTTCAGAGGAGGGGTTTGGTCCAGACATGTTCCTTAATACAGTTTCTGTAGCTTCATTGTTATGTACCTTTTGGTGTCAGCAAACGTGCTGGAATCTCAGTGAATGATTGCCTTACAGACATAAGAAATGGATTTACATCACAGGTGTCCAACTCTGGAGGCCAACCCTAATCAAACACACCTGATCAAACTAATTGAGTCCTTTAGGCTTGTTTGAAACCTACAGGTAAGTGTATTGAAGCATGGTTGCAACTATGCACTATTGCAACTATGCAGGGCTGCGGAGTTTGACACCCCTGATCTGGAAATCTCTACTTTAAAATTAGCCAAGTACACTTGGAAATAAATGTTCTCTGGTTTTGTTTTGTGTATAAAAACAATGTGAGGTACAGTCGGTCCTGTCTGACCTTGTAAACCTGCCATTCAAACGCAAATCAGCAAGACAACAACCACTTGACTAACCACAAACTTGAAAACAAAGAGTGTCATTTTGGAAGACTTGCCATGAGGAACAAGTTGGGAATTACTTCAGAAGACCACAAACAGGCACTGCATTATTCAGAAGATGATCATGTGTAACAAGTAATCAAGCAATCAAACAAGTAAATTAGTCTGTTCAACAGCCGCGAAGGAAACTGGTGTTGTGATATCGATCCCTTTTAATGCCCATGCATATTAGTTTGGGCGACCTCAAAAAAAGAGCTTTGTTTTATTTGAACATAGAAACAACATTTAAGAGACAGTTGTTAAATATCATTGGCGATTCCAAATATGAAATTTAACCGTGGGCTTGACAAACATTTTTGAAGAATTCAGTGTTTCCTCATTCAAAGAGAAAGGCAATTGCAATTGCATGCTGAAGAGGCTTTTCAAAGATGGCCACCGAGTAAAACTACTTGCTTTAAAGCAGAGGTGTCCAAACTCAGTCCTGGAGGGCCGGTCTCCTGCAAAGTTTAGTTCCAACCCCAATCAGACACACCTGGGCTAGCTAATCAGGCTCTTACTATAGGCTCTCCAGAAATCCTTGCAGGTTTGTTGAGTCAAGTTGGAGCTAAAATCTGCAGGACACCGGCCCTCCAGGACCGAGTATGGACATGCCTGCCTTAAAGGGACTATGTTACACATCAGGTTTGATGATTTGAAACATGTATGAATTCCAATCATTCGTAAATAGGGCAGAAGTGCACACTCATTCATACTTAGAATAATCACTACCAATAAATTACAGCTCTGTAAATTTCACATCCAGAAATGCTGTGGATTATTCAGAATTCAGAAGGTTGGGCTCTTGTATCATTTGTAAATGCAAAAAAAGACTAACATGCTTGGATCTATTCTAAAAATGACCAGCAGGGGAATATTAAGGAAGCTATGGTGGCACAGCATTGTTTCATCTGAGACACTTTGCTCATTGCTATAATTTGCAATCCAAGGCAGTAAAATATTACTTGTATATCACTTTGAAGAATATTACTAAAATGAAAATGCAGTAACCAGTGATATTAAAGGGTTAGTTAACTCAAAAATTAAAATCTGTAATTAAATGCTCAACATTATCATTCCAAACTCTTGAGATATTTATTTATATTCGGAACACAAATTAAGATATGTTAGGTGAAATCTGAGAGCTCCATCATTGTCATTCATTCATTTTCCTTTCGGCTTAGTCCCTTTATTAATCCGGGGTCGCCACAGCGGAATGAACCACCAACTTATCCAGCATTTGTTTTACGCAGCGGATGCCCTTCCAGCCACAACCCATCTCTGGGAAACACATCCATACATTATTATTCACACACATACACTACGGACAATTTAGCTTACCCAATTCACCTGTACCGCATGTCTTTGGACTTGTGGGGGAAACCTGAGCACCCGGAGGAAACCCACGCAACCACGGGGGGAACATGCAAACTCCACACAGAAATGCCAACTGGCCCAGCTGGGGATCGAACCAGCGACCTTCTTGCTGTGAGGCGAACGTGCTACCCACTAGGCCACCGTGGCCTCCATTACCTAAAATTACCAACTTGTTTAAAGTATGAAATCCAAAAATACATTTAAGTTTTTTTTTTTAAAACAAGCTATATGTTTTCTGCAATAAACTCTACAGACTTATGACATCAATATTTTATACAGCCACCTTCTGCTGAAAACGTAGACGCTTCTTATAGTCAAGGATATGCATCCAAATTCAAGCTGAAGGCATTTTGGACCATTCTTCCTTGCAAAATTCCTCCAGTTCAGTCCGGTTTGATGGGTGCTGAACGTTCCTTTCTAAAGCAATCCATAGATTTTCGATGATGTTCAGAGCTGGGGACCGGGATGGCCATTCTATAACATTGTATCGTGTCTGAGCATGAATTCCTTGGTAGATCTGGAGCTGTGCTTTGAGTCATTGTCTAGCTGAAACATCCAACCCTGCTGTAACTTCAGCCTCATCATGACTGATTCCTGAACATTCTTCTTTAGAATCTGCTGATACTGGGTGGAATCCATGCTACCTTTAACTCTGACAAGATTTTTAGTACCTGTGCTTACCACACATCCCCAGAGCATGATGAACCCTCCACCATATTTTTCGTTTTTCTTTGTCCGTCATGCCGAGTGCCAATGGTTGTGGCATCTGTCTACAGTATATATGTTTTCCAAAATGATTCAGGCTTATCCAGATGAGCCTTTCCATACCTCAAACGAATATTCTTTTTGGCAGAATGCAGAAAAGGCTTTTTCCGCATTACCTTTCATTGAGCTGTTCTTCGTGAAGAGTGCGCTAGACTGTGGAACGATGTGCAAATTACATTATCAGCAGCAAGACATTCCTGGAGCTCTTTTGATGTGGTCTTCAATTTGTCTCTGACCATTCTAACCATTCTTCACCTTTGCCTTTTAGATATTTCTCTACCACATCCTTCCTTCACAAGAACTGTGGCCTTCCATTTTCTTACTATATTTCTGACTGTGGAGATAGAGACTTTAAACCTTTATGATATCTTTTTGCATCTAATTCATGTTGATGAATTATCCTAGTTTTTAGGTCATAGGAAGTTCTTTTGAGGTTCCCATGTTGCTACTTTCTGGTTCACAACAAGGAGAAGCACAAGCAGCAATCAGCTATCTTAACCAGCCTTTTTCATAATTTGTTGTACCTGTGTTTGGATTGTTAAGGTTCACTGAGTCACTCAAATCAATTTTGTGTTGTAATCAATCAGCATCAAATGACTTTAGGTTTTGAAATCAACACAAAAGAGAGGGAGCCCAAACTTTTGCTAAGCCTATTTTTTAGTTTCAATTTATTATCACACATCTCAATACTGCTACACTTTGTATTTCTGTCTGAAAAACATGATATCATCTAGCTTTCTCTAAAAACCGATGTTCTCCCTGTGTTCACGTGGGTTTTCTCCGGGTGCTCCGGTTTCCCCCACGGTCCAATGTGGTATAGGTGAATTGAATAAGCTAAATTGGCCATAGTGTATGTGAGTGTGTGCAAGAGTGTGTATGTGTGTTTCCCAGTGATGGGTTGGTGCTGGAAGGGTATCCACTGCATAAAACATGTGCTGCATGAGTTGGCGGTTCATTCCGCTGTGGCGACCCTTGATTAAAAAAGGGACTAAGCCGAAAAGAAAATGAATGAAAACGATGGAGTAAATAAACTTGAAACAGGTGATGAAAACTTACACATTTTGTGTTATCAGTTTACCAATATGAACACCTAAGTTTTACACATCATTTACAACTGGTTTGGCAATTACAAACACTTTCATCAATCTCAAAAAAATGTGTCAGAAAAGTTTTATGAAAGATTTACACAAAGAAATATACTGTATATATACTGTAAAAATGTCATGTATTTCTTATTTAAATTTAGGGAGGTGAGCAAATATCTTTAAATAATCCAGATTTGTGTTGTCTATAAGATATTATGGAGAAATATCCATCTTTGTCCCTTCAATTTGCTGGGTCTGCTTTGATATTCTTCTATAACCACGAAGAAGAATGAATCTGTCCCAAATTCATATTCCGTATGCTTTTGTAAAAACTCCAGACCCATTTAAACTTTCCTTACACTGGAAGAACAGACATAACAGAGCATTAAAATACAGTACATACATAATGCAATGACCACTTATTTAAACATTTATGACTTTTGCAATTGTCTCCTCGATGGCTTTTTTTTGGTCACATTGAGTCATCGATGTGTAGAGATCACATTGGCGCGTCTGCTTGAGCAGGAATGAGCTCCCTAAAGAGAGTTCACGACTGTGGGCCTCCATCCACATTTCTTTTTTTCTTCTTTTGAGTTCTGTGTGTACAGGGAAAACGTTTTGACTTCTCCATCCCCTCTTTTAACAAGCTCACGGTTAGTCTTTGGGATTTACCCACCGCCATGCCTTCAGGTTTTCCGTTACCAAAAGGGGACGGTAACCACATCCAGAGTTTCTCATTCTTGCTCTTTGTCGGCCTGCTAAAGAGAAATCAGTTTTCGAGCTGCTTAGTTTCAACATGCCAAATATGTATCATCTGTGGCAAGACATCTTGTGATTTACGGTAACATGAAGAGAGTTGAATTTCGGTTTAGGGGAAAAGGGGGATGAGTTAATTTTGAACAGATGAGTATAAAAAGTGAAACAAAATAAAAGCCTTGATTAAAGAAAACAAAACGGTTAGCGTACAAATGTCCACTGACAACTAAACTAGCATTGGTGTCTCCGATTAACCTGTCAATAAAATAGGGCAAGTGGGGGCCGGGTTTGTTGGCAGAGTTTTGTTTAGCCAAAAACAAAAGGAAAAAAAAAAAACACACATTTTTTATTTCTTACTAAAATAACTCGTAAGCCTGTACGTGTCTGATTAAACAGGTGGCCCAAAACTTTAAATGTCTCACAGCAGCTTTGCCAATTATGACTGGCTTAAGTTGACAGTTCTTTTTCGAGCTGTCAGCGAAAAGTGTGTCAGTGTTTTTCAAATAGTTTCAGTCATCTCTCAGAATGTGACATGCCCATCAGGATTTGAGTTTTCGATGGTCCTCAAGTTGAATGAACGCAAACAAAGCGACGAGGAATTAGTTGATGCTAGGCAGCTCTCCAGCTAAGGTTTACGTTCTCCTTAATGCTGTCTTTAACAGATACGATTACACGAGTGTGTCTCACATGGGTTTGTCTAACTCCACATTTGGCTGAATGCGTTTATTCATCTTGACAAGCACATAATGTGGGCACGGCTCGCGCATATGACGAATAAGCGAGAAGACAGAGAAAAGCAGAACTTCTGGAAGTTGAGACAACACTTTCAGCTGTTTTTCTTCTCTCTTGCGCACTGACAATGTACCCACCCCCCAAAGACACTGAAAGATTGTGGTAATCCTTTCAAAATTACATTAGCAACAGCCTTCATCTCTCCCCCTCTCTTTGAGTAGGTGGCATGAATATGAGCCAAATAACTGAAGACAGTGCGGCGCTGAGAACACATCGGTAAAGGCACAGCAATGCCGGTGTCATTTAAATACGCTTTTACTTGAAACATACAGACGCGCGTGTTCATCAATGGTTCGTTGAGGACGAGCTCAGGCTATGGTGTCAGTATATTTCAGATTTTAAATAAATTGCTTAATTGTGGAAGTGTCTGTTTGTATACTGTTACACATTTTTTTTGCAATAAATAAAGTTAATAATAAAATCATTGCTTAAATCTGTTAGATCTCTCTTAAATGTTGTTACATCCAGAAAAAAAAACAGTTTGCTAAATTAATAAATTAATGAATTAATAAAGGAATTATTGTACTATTGTTCTATTGTATTACTAGGTAAAGGTGTATGAATGATTTGAACAGAAATAATTAGGACTATTCAAAATGCAATCTTTTTTTAAATATATCATATTAATTAGTCAATAATAACAATATATTAATTAAGTTAGGATAGAAAAACCTTGAAAAATGTCAACCATATCAAAATAAATTTGTTATGTTAATTTTTACATTAACTAGGCAAAAGTGCTGGTATAATAATTTAATAGTAATTTAAAAAAAAAACTGTTTTATGTTGTTATTTGCAGTGCTTTTGAATGTATTTGTTATATTAAAATGATAATCCCTGATAAATATTTCAATCAGGTAAATATGTATGACTATTAGTAAATATTAGTAAATATTTATCAGGGGGATATAGTGGAGATTTATTTAGTATTCTTATACTTTAGTACTTCATCTAGGTACTTAATCTAGGTACGTTAGTACTTTATTTTTCTTTTTATGTATGTATGTATGTATGTATGTATGTATGTATGTATGTATGTATGTATGTATGTATGTATGTATATATATA
>CAIGQQ010038283.1:4246892-4306270 GCA_903798035.1 Danio albolineatus
ACATATACATATATACATATACTATGCAGAATTTATACACTACATATATGGTTTCCAGTACATATATATATTAAAAATAAAAATATTTTCATATTTAGTGTAACTGTCTCATAATTCCAGAAGGTGTGTCTAGTCAAGATGTACTAATGGTTTTTATTAATCTGATTAAATCAAGAGTAATCACAGATTTCAATTCCTTCAAAGCTATGAATGATTTCTGGTCCTTTGAATTTAAATGATGTTGTAGAAATGTTTTATGCTCAATACATAAATACTTTTTGCACCTTTTTTTGCAGTAATTGAGTGTTTTTAAATAATGTAAATGCAAGGAAGTAGGGTTCAATTGTGTTTGTAAATATTTTCTTTAGTGTGTTTCTGTATGTATGGTGGTATAAGAACCTGGATGGTTAATAATAATGTATAAAAATAATGTATTTGTTTCTGTTTTGTTTTTTGATTGTAATAAAATGTATTTTTCAAATTCAAATTCTCTCTGTAAGTACTTTAAGGACACAGTAAGTAAAACGCTTCCACAGATACCAGCATTAATCATATCTGCATCACAAAGTCATATCCTTAAAGGCGCAAGAAATGATACAAGCCATTCCTAACACTGCACAACAAACTGCTGAAGCACAATTACCAATCCATCCCCTCTCGGTTTTCCCAACAATTAAAAAAGCGACGTGAAGCAGAGCGAAGGGCTCCTGTGAAGCGCAGTGGGAGGTGTTTCATTCTGCTGAACGTGCTTATGGAGAGTTGGAGATGAGTCTCAGACGCCAACTGAGGCAGTTTGGGAGCGTTAACGAGATCTGACTGTCCTCTCAGTGGGCCTGCTCTTTAACAATACTGTTCAAAAATATTTCTTATTGTTTTAAGTGTTGAAAACAGGAGGTCATAGTATGTTCAGATTAACAAGTGGATTTCAGAGTATTCACTTTTTTTGGCAAGACAGAAGCAGGTGAATAAGGCAAAAAGATACTTGATTTATTGTACTATCCGTTCTCTAAAATGTTATATTTAAACATGCACTATTTCTTTAAATATTCACTCACTTTTTTATATTATTTTACTTTATTTTATTTTTTTACATATTTAAATGAAAGATTTTTACAGTGGGGATTTTCAGTATCTCTTCTTATCACTGCAGAATTCAGAATATACTGCAAATATACAGCCAGAATGTAAAGTTGAAGTCAGAAATATTAGCCCCCCTGAATTATTAGCCCCCTTGTTTCTTTTCTTGCCAATTTCTGTTTAACAGAGAGCAGATTTTTTTAACACATTTCCAAACATTATAGTTTTAATAACTAATTTCTAATCACTGATTTCTTTTATCTTTGCCATGATGACAGTAAATAATATTTGACTAGATATTTTTCAAGACACTTCTATACAGCTTAAAGTGACATTTAAAGGCTTAACTAGATTTATTAGGTTAACAGGATAGGGTAATTAGACAATTTATTGTACATCGATGGTTTGTTCTGTAGACGATCGAAAAAAAAATAGCTTAATCATTTTGACTTTAAAATGCTTTAAAAAAATTGCTTTTATTCTTTATTTTTTTTTTATTTTTATTTTTTTATGAAATAAAAAAATTAAGACTTGGTCCAGAAGAAAACAAATTATCAGACATACTTTGAAAATTTCCTAGCTCTGTTAAACATCATTTGGGAAATATTTAAAAAAGAATAAAAAATTCAAAGGGGGGGCTAATAATTCTGACTTCAGACGTATATGTCCAGTTCAGATGCAAAATCTTTTTGAAATTTTAACTGAAATTTTCTTCTAGAATGAATATTTTGCCTCCTATGTTTATGTCCAGATATTTCATTTTAGGGGCACTGAAAATAAAATAAACTATTATTTACAATAAAAGTGAAAAAAGCTAATTTTTGAAGAAACCTTTAGATGGTCAAGACTTTACATCTGAACTCTTATAGACTCAGAATATCCAAATGTGTAAAACTGCTTAACTTTTTAAAACTGTTTAAATTTTATGTAAGGGCTGCCGAGATAAAGAATTTTGGGCTCAGTACAGGTACATTTTGAGAGAAAAAAAAACTATATTAAAATATATCCTGTAATTGAAATCTGGAGCCACAAAGTGCTACAAGTGCTAATTGTATGTTTGTTCCTTTCCATTAGATAAAAAAGGAAAAGCCAAAATGCATTTTAAAATTGACACACATGAAAAAAAGTGTTTACATGCTTATGTCTGTCTGCAGTAGTCTTGTATTTTATTATTATTATTATTTTTAAATAATTAAATAAATAAATCTTTCATAGTTCTTAGAGAGCGTCCTCATGAATTTCATATCCTTATCTCCTCAGAAGGTGGAGATGTTGGTGCTAGATGGAATCTGGTGCTTTACCAAGGAAGACACTCACTGGGAAAAAAAAAAGGGAAAGTACAGTGAATCGCTGCTGTTGCCAACTGGACTGTCTAAAAATAATCCGTCTAAACCATCTGACTCCCACTTGAAGCAAAAGTTCATGTCAAAATAAGCAACGCACGGAGTATTACGTGGGATAGATAGCCTCTCCCCAGCAATGAGTCTGAAAATTACAGAGACAGAGAAGCAGCAAAGTGCTTATGTCTGGCCCTCTAAATGGAAGGACTGAGAGAGTGCACTGCTCAGCTGCGCTAAAAAACTCTGCCAAGATGTACCGTGGACTTTTAGCGAGCCGTTTTTTTACTTGAGGAGAGAAAGAGAGAGAAAATGTGTGGTGCTGTAAGATGCAGCGACTTCATTTTCAAACACTCTTTCCTTTCATTTCTATTAATAAACCGCCTGCTATAACATGCTGGACCCAAAGCGTTTCTTTAAAAAAGAAAAAAGTTCATTCATGTGTTCAAGAAAAGACATCTGCGGTATTGAATTCTGCAGTTTCACGCCTTTCTGTCCATTGTTATCCAATCTGTTTTTTCAAGAGTCGACATTTACCATTTAAAGAGGTGGCCTGCGTTAAAGGAATGATGGCCGTCACTCACTTCGTCTACAAAGTGCTCTTTAAATCATTTTTACAGAAACAGAAGATCTGTAAATCTATCACTTACTGTAGATGTTGAAATAATAACTTTGCTGAAACGTATCATGAGCCAGGCCTAACAAAATATCTTTTCTGCCAAGCTGACAAAAAGGTGATGCGTATACAGACAATGAGAGACGCTGAAACTGACTTTACTCTGTGAACAAAACTTAATCGTAATAAGAGTTAGAAAAATAACATTAAAATGTTTTTACCAATTTTTAAAACACATATTTTAATTGAATTTATTTTTAGATTTAAACATAATGATGGCATGTGCATATAAAATAATCAAATATACAGAGTAAATTTGATTAAAAATACTGAAATCCCTATAATTGCTTCATGTTGTCCCAACACAAATTGATTAGGTTAACTGAATCTTGTTTTACAAATTTAAGTGCATTAAACATGAAACAATAAAGTTGTCCCAAAAAAAAAAAACACTTTAGTGGGGTTTCAACTCATTTCACAATTCACTTTTGTTTTTCCATGGTTTGTTCATTCTATGCTGTATATGTCATTACTGTATTTCTTTGCTCAATGAGCCTTTAATGCTTAGCATTTAGCATACTAATTTGTGATCATTTTAACTACTAGGCTGTAAAGTCGTATAATTCAGTCACACAAGACAAATATTTGAAACAGAATGAAATAATTATGTCAAGGACGCATATGAAATCCTTTTGAAACTACCTAATTTGATCAACTTAAACAACTGCACTCCATGACAAAGAAATTCTGCGAACAAATTATGTTTGTTTTACCCGCAGATGAACCTGACGGACATGATTAAATTCAGGTAAACTTTTTTCAGGTTTCTGATTAAACTATCAACTATCTATTCATCATCCTTAAAATATATCAGAAATATCCATGGGAAATATTGGGTAGAAATCTTTTTAGAATTCTTTTTTTTTTTCTCGACATAATAAAATGTTTCCTGAAAGTGAAATCAGCAAATTTGTATAATTTTTGAAGAAAAATATGACACTGAAGACTAGACTAATGATACTGAAAGTTCAACTTTGACATTACAGGAATAAATACAACTGATATATAACAGCATTGAAATTTAAATTAAACAGTTTTAATATCATTACACAATAAGATCAGAAATGCACATTTAATGTTATTTCTCACAGATAAATGCTATGTTTAACAAATGTATAAAAAAGTAAAAGAACATTCCTAAATGAACTTAAAATCAGCCTGCCTTAAAACATGCAATAAGATACAATTAATGCAAAGCTCCTTGTTCTGTTAAATATGAATATTATTTGTATTTGGTCAAGATTTGATGACTTATCAGCTGTCCTAAATTGCAGGACTAATTCAAACCCCAATCCAGACCCCCTCAGGCCAGTGGTGAGGTCTGTGTTAAGTGAGCTGATGCACAGGATTTGCTTTTGCGATTTGACCAGAAGACAGTGTGAGTGTGTGGCCTCCAAATCCACTTCCCCACACGGAGATAATTAGCCACGTTATCAGCACAGGACACCAGAAGCCCCCCGCTGGAGTGACAGGTCAGGGAGTCCAAGCAGCTGGAGGATTGGGGGAAGATAAGATGAGAAAACCAGAGCGAGAAGAAGCCTTGTATAAGACTGAAGCGGCTTCTCTGGCCTATCAGGTCCACCAGGAGCCCTCAGCCCTCATTACCATAAATTCAAATGACAAATGTGGCCGGCGCTGGCAGAGACTAATTAATTCACAAAGGGGGGAAATCGCTGGCATTAGACATCAAATCCTCCACTGCCAGAGGACTGAACAAGTGTTAAAGCACCAGAGCAAGACTTTGCTTCTCCTTTTTTGGGTTCCTAGTTTTTTTTAATTCTCAGAATAAGTACAAAAGCGGTCACTGGGATAGTACCTCCTCAAAAAGCACACGTTTGTACTTTTTAGGTACTTTTACAATTCAGGTACTAAACACACTTAAAGAATGACATTTGCTGTTAGTTCAAACTACTTAATAAATTAAGCGGTCACACTTTATTTTGACGGTCCGTTTGTTGAGTTTAGGTTACATTGCAACATGCCAACTAATTCTCATTAGATTATAAATAGATTGTTAGGTTGGGGTTGGGGTTAGTGTAAGTTGACATGTACTTGCAAAGTTTCTAATAGTCAGTTAAAGGTCTGTTGAAGGACTGTTAAATGTTAGTATCAACAGATATTAAGCAGACAGTCTACTATTACTCAAATGGACCATTAAAATAAAGTGTCACCAATTGAGCTTAAACAACAAAATTCTTAAGTGTTTTGGGAGGGACAACTTAGTTGTTTTATGTCCAATGTACTTAAATTTGTAAAAGCTTTTTTTACAGTGTAAGTAGCTTTTCTGTAATCTAACCAGTCTGGATTGTGACTGTGTCTTTTTTCTGATTTATGCAAACTCTTAAGGTGTTGCTGTTGGCTTTGGGCAAGAAATTCAACTGTTAAGTGAAAAATAGATTCAAATGAATCAATGACTGCCATCATTCATTCATTCATTCATTTTCTTTTCGGCTTAGTCCCTTTATTAATCCGGGGAATGAACCGCCAGCTTATCCGGCATTTGTTTTACGCAGCGGATGCCCTTCCAGCCACAACCCATCTCTGGGAAACACATCCATACATTCTCATTCACACACATACACTATGGACAATTTAGCTTACCCAATTCACCTGTACCGCATGTCTTTGGACTGTGGGGGAAACCGGAGCACCCGGAGGAAACCCACGCAACCACGGGGAGAACATGCAAACTCCACACAGAAATGCCAACTGGCCCAGCCGGGGATCGAACCAGTGACCTTCTTGCTGTGAGGCGAACGTGCTACCCACTAGGCCACCATGGCGCCTGACTTCCATCAATCAAATGTAAATGACCAGCAACGTTTACATGGACATCAGTAATCAAATAATTTGCCTTAATCTGAATAACACAGTGATATATTTAAGGTGTTGATTTTTGAATGTTCCTTTCATGATCCTGTTTTACATGTTATAGCGTATAGATCTATTAATCACCATGCTATCCACATTTCCTCTTGAGTTTCATGTAATTTCGAGTGTTTCTTTTTTTTGTTGTTGTTGACCTTAACTGCAGTTTGGCACTTTCACTGTCATTCAGGAACATTTCATGCATGCACTCTGTGACAAACTGAGGTATTGAATGTGAGTATAATTGCTGGAAGAGAGTTTTTAATGGAATTTGACACCGCAAGCCGTATGGGAAAAAAGCCTTCACATTTCAATATGCAGGTCTCTGTGGTCCTTCACTAACTCGGTAGGTGCAGAGAATAGTATCAAACAGCCGTGTGTGTATGAAATATCCCAAATTAGGCAACAATCTCACACTATGGTAATAGGTTGATTAAGGTGTTTAAATGTCTGTACTGCACTTCAATAATGCCATTAAAATCACCACACTCCACATGTTTTAATACAATTTCTGTTTAGTTCGATTATGACCTCAATTGGATTAAATTAATTAGAAATTGTTGTTTACATGGTAGACTCCTAATCAGAATATGGTCTTAATTGTATTTAAATTTTGGGGTTATTGATGTCCATGTAAACGTACTCATTGTAAAATGATCAGATCAGTTTACATACATCTTTCTGGTTGGATGATGTAGTAGGTTGATATAAAGGGTACAACTGTGACAGGTTGTATAACTAAAAGCAATTGAATTGTAGCCCAATTCAGACTTTGCTGGTTCCCACTGGTCAATGTTGTGATCAAGAATAGAACCTGATAAACAATGTCGAAGGAGGCTGGGAGTTTGTGTGATCAGTAGATCTAAGGAGTACAATGTATGCAGTCAAATCGCAATAAAAACAAATTTGGCTTAAATGGGTCGAGGTTCAAATATATTGTTGTGCAGAAGTGAAAGGCAAACATCGGTTCAAATACACCAGCGTGCCCAAACATTTTTGTATTTTGTATGAATATGAGTTATGGGCTGAATGTAAACATACCAAACAATATTACATCAAAGTTGCCATAGGTAATCACAATAATATTTAAAAATAAAAATGTAAAACATTACTTTAATTTTTAAATTATATTATTAATTATATATATATATATATATATATATACAACTTATTACAATAAAAACATAACACACATCACATTTACAACATTTATAATCACATTTAAATACAGAAATCAAGCAGAACCTGCTGTTGCCTTCATTTGCTCTCTGATGTCTCTGCATTGTCCTCTATTCATTGGATGACGGTATGTACGCTTAAGATAACATTTCATCGAAACATTTAATTTCAGATTTTTTAGTAGCTTTAAATAAAACCAAACAAAATAACAAACAAACAAACAAACCAAATGTTACATTAAATTAGAAATGTCCCTTGACCATCTCCATCATTCTCCTTCTCTTCTCAGATGGAATGGTGGGCCAAATTAAAGGTTACCATGGGCCAACTTTGCCCTAGTTTGAGCATCTCTGCAATACACTGAAAAAAATGCTTTTCTTATTTTTGAGTTTTAGTCTAGTTTAAAGTCCAAATATCTAAGAATTCTTAAATTAAGATTTTTAACAGGTAAAAAAAACTAATTGTATGTGTCATAAAAAATGAAAACAATGTGTGAAACTAAGTGAGTAGCAAGCAAAAAAATCTGTAGAATGCAGTAAGCAACATAACAATTGCTTCACTTTGAAATAAGACTAATTTGCTAACCCTATTGGCTGTTTCCTTTGATAGTTTTAGTGAAAAACTTATTTCATCTTGACATCTTATTTCTGAAAACAATACACCATTTTTTTACTTTGTAAAAAAATGTTCATTGACTTAAGAATTTTTAGATATTTGGACTAGAAACAAGACAAAAACTCAAAGTAAGAATAGCATTTTTGTAGCGTATATGGACAAACCAACCAGTTATACAAAAGATATTTAAATCAAGTCCCTATATTGTATTCCAATATCCTGTTTCCAATAGTCTTTGTTTACATTTAACACCATCCAAATTTGACCCAGCGTTGGGTTAAAACAACCCAGAATATTTTAAAGTGCAATAACTTTGATTTAGGTGGACATTGAATAGTTTTGGGGACATATGGGAGCTCCTTTATCATGTGAATGACAATCTTTGATCAATTACATGGTATTTTGAGTGTATCGCTCAAAGTATTGCTCAAGTATGTTTATTCATTCATTCATTCATTCATTCATTCATTCAATTTTCAAGATTAAGATAGCCTTAAGATTGTACTCAACACTGCCGGTAACTAATCTGTCCTAAGACTACTAAATCTTGACTGCTAAGTACTGACCTAAGTATTTTTATTTCCTAATTTTCACCCTCTCCAGAGTCTTTTGCTTCAGCTGGGCAGTATAGCAGTACCATACTAACATGCACCATTTTGAGAAGATTCTGCCACGGTGACATCTTTTGTTCCTTTATTTCTGAGAGTGTATGATACAATTCGGTGTTGTTTTCTGAGAAGTGGAAGGGGGGAAAAGAATAAGACTGACAGAAAGAAAGAGAGACGGTTAAAGCCAGAGTCTATATGTCTAGATGGGGATCTGGAGAGCTGACACGGCTGTTGGTTTGTACATTGTGGCTGTCATATAGCTGATCTGTGTAGTGCGATGACTGAACTGTGCTGGAAACGCACATGACATCTGCGCACAGAGCTCGCTTTCTTACCCTCCGTCCGTCTGTGTGTTTATCTCCAGCACGCGCCAACCTCGATGCCCTCACAGAGAAAGGATAAGGGCACCCCCTTGTGTTTGCCATGCTGAGCATACACACACAATACCAAAACCAACACACCGGGATGCCTGAATGTGATGTTTAGTTGAAAGACAACAGATCACCTTATAAATAGTGTGGATTTCTGATTGACATGCTTGGAAAGGATGTGCAGAAGCAGTGACGATATGATTTTAGAATATTAATAATATTCAGTAAATGTTGGAGTTCTATAGGAAGACTTCTGGGTAACACTTTATTTTAGGTCACAATTCATGTTATTAACTACTGGCTTATTACCTGCCTATTATTAGGATCTTATTATGCATCCCTAATCCTACCCAAAACCTAAACCCAACGTACACCTTATTAACTATTAATAAGCAGCTAATTAGTAGTTTATTAAGCTAGTAGTGTTAGTTAATGGTTTGTTAATACCATGAATTGTGACCTAAACTAAAGTGTTACCAAGTTCTGATGCAAAAAAAAAAAATAAAAAAAATAAAAAAAAAAAATAATAATAATAATAATAATAATAATAATAATAAAATTAATTAAGCTCTAACATTTAAGTGGTGTCTGAAATTTTGTTCTGACTGTCTATTCATGTTTGTTGGAAAACACTAAGACCACTGAGAACGCTCTGGTTACTAAAGTAACCCTCGTTCCCCGAGGGGGGGAACGGAAATGCTATGTGGAAAAATTCCACTATGGGGATTTCGTTCAGAAAGCCAATCATCTGAAAGAGTATGTAAACGGGCCAATGAAATGCCAATGAGTTGGCAGCTTCAGCTTGCGCAGCTGATGCTCGTTGCAATCAATTTGGCAATAAAAGCACAGCGATAGCAGAGCTGAGCATCCTTTTTGAGCTGAAGAGACTTTCGCCCCAGCAGCTAAGGGGCATTCATTGTGGCGACGGAACATAGCATTTCCGTTCCCCCCCTCGGGGAACGAGGGTTACTTTAGTAACCAGAGCGTTCCCCTTCGGGAGGGGAACTTCAATGCTATGTGGAAAAATTCCACTATGGGGAAATGTATGGAAAACGCCACAATGAATGGACCTTACCTTGCCCCCGATGAGAGGTTAGTCAGGCTGAGTAGAGCGTGAGCGCACCTGCATCACCGGAGGCGCGGTCTTCCAACGTGTTCCCTGGCCCTTACTTATCCCACTTCAACAGAAGATTTACGGATTTAGATATATTTTTCGGGAGTCGCAAGACATCTAGTAATTTCTAGGAATTGATACGACAGTACGTTGGGAAAGCGTGCAGTCCCGATAGGGAGGACGCTGCGGAGGCCACCTGCTGCCCGAGTGGGGAGACTGGTGGCAAGAAAACATAAGGACTAGCCCTGAAAAGGGGAGTACGCATATGAATATAAGATGGTTAGCTGTGAGGGAAGACACGGGTCCTGCCTGAGAAGGGGGACAGCATCGTGGTTAAATATGCATATGGGATCACCAGCGGGGATCGCACATAGCGGGCACCTATACCCAGAACGCGGGCTGACCAGCGGGCAGACCTACAACGTAACGGGCCAGCGTCTGACTCCTCCGCTGAGTCAGATGCTGGGGGCCTCGGAGGAATCTCTGCAGGGCTCACCTAAGCGGGGAACTTTACTGACAGAGTAAAAAAGGCGCACGTACCTCCGTGTTAAGGAGAATGGCGCAGCAAGCGTGTCACAACACCTCACCGAGTGTTTCCCCAATCACCAAAGGTTACCTAATACCCTTGAGGAAACCGGCTCCACTCGCAGATTGTAGAATCTTGCAAATGTGTTAGGTGTCGCCCAGCCCGCAGCTCTACAGATGTCTGTTAGAGAGGCACCGCGTGCACGCGCCCAAGAGGAAGCAATGCTCCTTGTGGAGTGCGCTCGCACCCCTGGGGGACACGGCTCGCCCTGGCTTTGGTAAGCGAGTGAGATGGCATCCACTATCCAGTGGGCCAACCTCTGTTTTGATACGGCACTTCCCTTCTGCCGACCACCATAACAGACGAAGAGCTGCTCAGATGATCTAAAGCTCTGAGTGCGTTCCACGTAAATTCGCAAAGCGCGAACTGGACACAGCAGATGAAGGGCTGGGTCTGCCTCCTCCGTGGGCAGCGCTTGCAGGCTCACTACCTGATCCTTAAACGGTGTGGTAGGAACCTTGGGCACATAGCCGGGCCGGGGTCTCAGGACAACGTGAGAGTTAGCCGGTCCGAATTCCAGGCACGAGTCACTGACCGAAAATGCCTCCAGGTCCCCGACCCTCTTGATCGATGCCAACGCGACCAGCAGAGCTGTCTTCAGGGACAGAAATCTTAAAGATACTGATTCGAGTGGTTCGAATAGATCTCCGCGCAAACTCGTGAGAACGAGGGCGAGATCCCAAGAGGGCATGAGAGGGGGGCGGGATGGATTTAATCGCCTAGCACCTCTGAGGAACCGGATGATGAGGTTATGCCTTCCCACGGAGCCGCCATCTATCGCATCATGATGAGCGGAAAAGCGGCCACGTAAACTTTCAGTGTGGAGGCCTGCTCTCCAGCTTCTCCTGAAGAAAAGAAAGCACAACGCTGATCTGGCAGTTTCGGGGGTCTTCTCTGCAAGAGACACACCACTCAGTGAATAGACTCCACTTCAGGGCGTAGGCGCGCCTCGTAGAGGGGGCTCTAGCCTGAGTGATGGTATTAACCACCGAAGCCGGTAGGTTACCTAAGTCTTCCTCGCGTCTAAGGACCACACGTGGAGATTCCAAAGATCTGGGCGAGGGTGCCAGATGGTGCCCTGTCCCTGAGAGAGTAGGTCCTCTCTCAAAGGGATCTGCCAGGGGGGGGCCGTCGCGAGGAGGGAGAGTTCTGATATCCAGGTCCGGTTGGGCCAGAGAGGCGCAACTTAGCAAGACCTGCTCCTCGTCCTCCCTGACCTTGCACAGTAACTGCGCGAGCAGGCTCACTGGGGGAAACGCATACTTGCGCATGCCCTGAGGCCAGCTGTGGGCCAGTGCATCCGTGCCGAGGGAGCCCTCGGTCAGGGAAAAAAACAACTGGCAATGAGCGTTCTCGGAGGAAGCAAACAGATCAATCTGGGCCTCCCCGAAGTTTGCCCATATCAGCTGGACCGTCTCGGGGTGGAGTCTCCATTCTCCTGGACGTAGAGGCTGCCGTGAGAGCGCATCGGCTGCACGGTTGAGCTCGCCTGGAATGTGAATGGCGCGCAGCGAATTCAGCCGCGGATGACTCCAGAGGAGCAGACGGCGGGCGAGCTGAGACATGCGGCGAGAGCGGATACCCCCCATACGGTTGATATACGCTACCGCCGCCGTGCTGTCCGTCCTGACCAGCACGTGTTGGCGCTCCAGCACCGGAGAAAAACGGCGGAGAGCGAAAAACACTGCCAGCAGCTCTAGGCGATTGATGTGCCAATGCAGCTGGATACCTACCCACAGGCCATCTGCTGCATGCCCGCAACACACGGCCCCCCAGCCCGTGCTGGAGGCATCTGTTGAGACAACAACATGCCTGGACGCCTGTCCCAGAGGCACATCGGCCTGTAGAAACGAGGGGTCGTTCCAAGGGCTGAGGGCGCGGTGACACAGCGCAGTGACAGTCACCCGGTGTGTGCCCGCGTGCCATGCGTGTCTGGGGACTCGATCGTGAAGCCAGTGCTGAAGTGGTCTCATATAGAGTAATCCGAGCGGCGTGACGGCGGCTGCGGATGCCATATGCCCCAGGAGCCTCTGAAAAGATTTCAGGAGGACCACTATTTTGCTGTCGAACTCCCTCAGACAGTTCAGCATTAGCCAAGCGCGCTCCCCGGAGAGGCGCGCTGTCATGGTGACCGAGTCCAGCTCCAACCCGAGAAAAGAGATCCTCTGCATGGGGGTGAGTTTGCTCTTTTCTCGGTTGACCTGAAACCCCAATAGGTCGAGGTGCCGGAGCACCTTGTCCCTGTGCATAATCAACTGCTCCCCCGAGTGAGCTAAAATCAGCCAGTCGTCAAGATAGTTGAGTATGCGGATGCCCGCAAGCCGCAGGGGCGCTAGGGCACCCTCCGCGAGCTTGGTGAAGACCCGCGGAGACAAGGAGAGCCCGAAGGGGAGGACCTTGTACTGCCAAGCTCGATCCTCGAACGCAAACCGCAGAAACTGACGGTGACGTGGAAGAATGGAGACATGAAAGTACGCGTCCTTCAGGTCTATTGCTGCAAACCAATCCTGAGGACGAACGCACCGGAGGATGCGCCTCTGCGTGAGCATCTTGAACGGGAGTCTCTGAAGACAGCGGTTCAAAACGCGCAGATCTAGGATTGGCCGTGACCCACCGCTCTTTTTAGGCACGATGAAGTACGGGCTGAAAAACCCGCTCTCCATCTCGGCTGGAGGGGCCGGCTCTATTGCATCCTTCGCCAGGAGGACAGCAATCTCCTCTCGCAAGACAGGGGCGGACAGGGGGCTGACCCTGGTAAAATACACACCCGTGAACTTGGGAGGCCGTTTCGCGAACTGAATCGCATAGCCGAGTCTGATTGTGCGTATGAGCCACCGCGAAGGGCTGGCCTGCGCTAACCAGGCAGGCAACGCCCTCGCTAATGGTCCCATCGCAACAATCAATGACGTACCTGCAGTGGGGCAGCGCGGAGTGGGAGTGCTGATCCGGGAAGCGCTGGGGTCCCGCGGAAGAGCTGGAGGCGAGAGATTCACTCTCAGCTCGCTCCCATTCTCCGGGAGGGGGGCTGGAGGAGTGGGAGAAAGGAGACCGTCCTCCCACCGCTCGTGAGCCGCTGGCGAGATGCACCGACTCTGCGAGCCAGAAGGCATAGCGTCCCGGACTGGCAGAGTTCGAGCTGTCACATCCGAGGAAGTGGAAAAAGTGCTCTTTCACTGAGCCCGGCCCTCCACCGGGGAAAGAGCAACTTCCCTCTTCTCCAGATGACCCGTCTCAGGGACGCTTCGTGATCCGTTTACCGGACTTAACGGCGCCCTGGACGGGGCGGGCGGCCCACTTACGAGGTGCTCAACGCTGCTGCTTCGCCGGAGGCGCAGACAGGGCGGGGCAGCACTCGCAGGCAGGTGCCCTCGGCGAGGAGCCGTAGATGTGGAAAGCTCGGTGGGCCGAGCGGTCATACATACCCGCCGATAGGAGACCTCATCTGACTGCTCTCTCACCGCCTCGAATTCCTGGGTGAATTCACAGACAGTGTCGCCGAACAGGCCAGCCTGGGATACGGGGGAGACAAGAAAGCAAACTTTGTCGACTCCGCGCATATCTTTTGCCAGGTTTAGCCCAAGGTGGCGCTCCTGGACCACTAATGTGGCCATCGTCCTTCCCAGGGCACACGCAGCAGACTTGAGGTCCGTGGAGCTCAGTCGGGTGCGGTGCGGGGCTGGTAACCAGCCTGGGTCGGAACCACCCTCATGCAGCTGGGTCAGCGCGTGCGCACATACCCAAGCGTGCAGGGTGGAGGCAACCTGGCCCGCGGCTGTGAGGGCTCTGGCTCCGTGGAGGCAGAAAAACCGACACGCCTTGGATGAGAGACAAGGCAGACTTCAGCAGAAAGAGGCACCACGCGGGCCCGCCATGGCACTCTCAATCTGGGAAATCAACTCGTACTCCCTGGCTGCTCCACCATAAGGGGTGGTGAGGGCGGAGGCGCACGCAGATCGGGCAGAGAAAGATGCCCTCTAAAACTGCGTGAGCCCACTGCGCACGTCCGGGAAGAAAGGGATGGGAGGCCTTAATCCTCCACATACACCCATCTAGTCGGTCCGACCGCGGGGCTGGGGGATAAACCATCTCCAGGCCCACGGCCGAAACAGCCCAGGAAAGCGCGATTATCATGTCTGTTTCTAGATCCGACGCCGCGCTCGCCACCCCGGAGGGAGGGAGCGGGTTCGCATCCTTCATCAGACAAGGATAACCCATCCTCCGATGCAGCGGTGGACGTCTGAGCCTCGGTGTCATCAAGTGAGAGGGCGGCCATCCGAGGATGGAGCGCTTCTCTCACTCAAAGCTTGGATGGAGCGCGTGGAGGAGCGAGAGGTCCACAGGCCCGAGGGCGGCGGATTTACTCCCACTGTAACCCTCAGATCTGCCCGAGTGCCCACCGCGGAGCGGGGGACAACTGGGGTGGTTGGCCCTTTTGCAAGAGCGAGCCGCGATCTTAACTGCGCAACAGACACGCCACCGCAGTGATGGCATGCACTGTCCGCGAGCACCGCATTAGCATGCTGGACCCCCAGACATGAAACGCAGTGCTCGTGCCCATCATCCGGGGACAGGAAACCACCGCATCCAGAAACGCACAGTCGGAGCGCCGTCTTGAAAAAGACGTGCTGCACGACCGTGTTGCTCTTTTAGGATCGCAACAATACAAACCGCTCTGGAGGACCGGACCCAAAGAACGCCAGGCAAGGGAGAACCCAGCTCGACCGTCTGCCGCTGCGTGTCACACACTCTGGACCGGGAGACCGCTCTCGTTCCCACTCTCTGTGTAATACAGCTGGAGGAACCCTCATGACTCTCTCAGAAGCTTCGTGAAAGACTCTGAAGCGAAAATGGATGCTCAGCTCTGCTATCGCTGTGCTTTTATTGCCAAATTGATTGCAACGAGCATCAGCTGCGCAAGCTGAAGCTGCCAACTCATTGGCATTTCATTGGCCCGTTTACATACTCTTTCAGATGATTGGCTTTCTGAACGAAATCCCCATAGTGGAATTTTTCCACATAGCATTGAAGTTCCCCTCCCGAAGGGGAACAAGAATAAGTGAACACAAATCAGCCACTGGAAGCAATGGTGTTACCTCACCAATAGCTATATCTTTAATAGAATATAATCACACAACAGAACAACTGAAATGTCTAGCACTGAAGAAGCCAAAACACCTTGTCAAGGTGTTGAAATACAGAAGACGAAAAACTTAACTAGATGTATTATTTTAACGATGTCGCCTTCAGGATTTTATGAAGGTTTTGATTCATCTTGTTTTTTTTTTGTTATTATTATTATTATTATTATTATTATTATTATTATTATGATTATTATTATTAATAATAATAATAATACTAATAATAATAATAATAATATTAATGATAATAACAATTTTTGTGTGTATACTTGTTTTATGTTCTGAAACCTGTTTGGATATTTATAAGGTATAAATATCTAAGACTATAATATCTGTGCAATATATTGGTATATTTTTTTTCTGGTGTAAGACATTTGATATATTTAAGAATTGAAATCAATGAGATCAGCAAGACCTGTTAGTCAACTGATTGTGATCTTTGAATGATAAATTATTGTGCAGAACTTTATTAGTACTTGTCATTTGAAGAAAGTTGATCACAGCATGGCAGCACAGTGGCTTAGTGGTTAGCACTCTGCCTCACAGCAAGAAGGTCGCTGGTTCGAGCCCTGGCTGGGTCAGTTGAAATTTCTGTGTGGAGTTTGTATGTTCCCCCCGTGTTCAAGGGGATTTCCTCTGGGAGCTCCCATTTCTCCCGCAGTCCAAAGACATGCACTATACTGTAGGTGAATTGAATATAATAAATTGGCCGCAGTATATGAGTGTGAATGTGAGAGTGTATGGGTGTTTCCCAGTGCTGGGTTGCAGCTGGAAGGGCAACCGCAGCATAAAACATATGCTGGATACTTTGGGGGTTCATTCCGCTGTGGCGACCCCTGATAAAACAAAGAGACTAAGCAAACAGAAAATGAATGAATGAATGGTCACAGCACCAAACTTATCTGGTAGAGCGCAATGATTTACACTTGATTATATATAGCATTATTATTTTTCTCAGGCTTCAGTCATTTCACTTTCATTCAAAAGAATAGGTTCTTTTTGGCGTCTTTAAAGTAAAATAACTCAATATAAACATAGGAGGCTGAGAAAAATGCCTATTTTAGAAGAACATTTTTGATTAAACATTTTGCATCTGAACTCTACATATGATTCTGTCAAATATGTATATGCACAAAAGACCTAAATAACCACTTACATGCAGTATGGTTTAAGTGTCATTTTCAAAGAGTGAATGCTGTGTTGCAGTTATATAAATATGTAATCTTATGAGCTTCATGATTCAGAATGAAGTGTCTTGGAGTAGCTTGCTATACAGTAAATGACCTGAACAAGTCTATCTCTAAAATAAATAAATAGATTAATTAATTAATTAAAAATAAATTAAAAATAAAATGAATAAATAAATAAAGGCTCTTCTCTCTTTAAAAAAAAAATCCTTTCTGTATCCCTGCTCTTCGGATACAGAATTCTGTAAGGCATTGCAAACAAATCATCAGTCCAAGGCACTCCAAAGAAAAATCTAAAAAATAAAATAATAATAATCACTACTTTCTTGAGTGCCAGAAAAGTGTTAAATAATATTACAGTCATATTTTTGGTATATGCGCTGCCTGTTTTTTAATTATATATTGCACATGCTGTATAATGGCAGAGACGCATACACGCTAAAATATACGACTGGATGTTTCTTTCTAAACATCCTTCCACACATCATTTTACATAATTTTAGAGTAGAGAAACTACATATTTTATATACGTTTAGTGCAACCTCTTCACTGTATCACTTTATACAACATATATCATAGATTTTAAATGTTATTTGTATATATAACATTCAGGTTTATATGTCAAATAAAATTCAAATAAAAAGACAAAACATGGTGTCTCTTACAGCTATAGAAATTCAGCAAATTTCAGCAAATATAAAAAAAATAAATAAATAAAAGAAAACACAAAAAATAAATGAATATTTTGCCTATTATTCTCTTGAAGCTTAAAAATATTCAGTAATACAATTGCAAATTCAAAAAAATAAACTTGTTTTCAAGCAATTTTCACAGGTTCTGCAAAATAAGTTGTCAAGTTTGTTCATCTGCAAATGTTTTCTTTTACCTCTTTGTTTTAGAGCTGGTAATGAGCTTAACTGACAGCAACATCTGGATCAGATCACATGCAGGTGTTCATGCGAAGACAGTGATTAGCTTGTGCTCTCTCTCTCTCTCTCTCTGTGTGTGTGTGTGTGTGTGTGCGCATTTGAGCGAGGGACCAACTGAGATGTATAGAAATGAAACCAGGTGCGCTACTTATGCTAAAGCTCTCATAAAACTCCCCATCATTTCCTAAATGCTGCTCAAGTGCTCAAGTACTTTGAAGTCATTCCACGAAATGAAGTATAACATACCCTTTTCGTGCTGTTATATTGGTTTACCACAATAACATATCGTAATTTGGTAATAAATACGGCAGTATGTATAACACGAACACTGGATGACAATCCTGGGTGCTAAAAAAATGCCAGTGACCCACTAATACGCCAGAACAACACCTGCAAAATATATTGTCCTGAGCGAGGAAGGACCACTGCGGTGGACAGTTAAACCAATTTTTTAAAGCCTTTGCCATAAATGACTTCTAAAGGAAGCTTTGAAACGCCACCACAACTATTATGGTACCAAACCTTTTTTATTTTCATATGAAGCCATTACAGTTTCCACATCCAGTGTATGTTACAGCCGCCGTTTAACAGTCGTAGAATAAGCTTTTGTCAGCCCCATCTTTTACTTTTTATGGCACTAATGGGCACGTATATATAGATCCTGCCATGAATTTTATCTATATGTTTGCTGCCATGGTAATGATGTGCTCAGTAGTCTGGCCCAAAAGCTGCTGGATGGTGTATTATTTTCAGTGTAGTTAAGCTCTGTGTACCCTTCATTGCTCAAAATTGCATCATAAACATAAAATAAACTTAACATATTAATAAAATAAATGCAACCAATGTCAGACAATCTCTAAAACACAGTTTGTGTTCAGGCACATTAAAGGGATTCACGGCAGAAAAAAACTCTTCAGAAACTTGAGATTTTTGGCTCGTCATAAAGTTTCATTTTCTTTTCAGTTTAATATACAGAAAACATTCAAAATGCCTTTTTCTTAAATGAGTTTTCTTTTTATTTAATATAACGGAAATGGTAACATGTTAATATTAATAATATAAATGATTACATGCCATCTAGAATATGTAAACATAATTTCATTTATTCATTCATGTCGACTTAGTCCCTTTATTAATCCGAGGTCGCCACACCGGAATGAACCGCTTGTAAACATAATTTAGTGGTTCTAATTTGTTTACATTTACATTTGTTAACTTTTACATTTAAAATTGTTTACAACAATTACATTTTAATTTTTTTTTTTTAAGTTCAGTTATTCTTAATGATTACATAAGTACAGAGTACTGTCAAAACTGCAGTCAATTATTCACAATTTATTCATTCTCCCTAATTCCTATTGTTTAATCTTCTAAAGAATTATGTCATATGATTTAGCGTTGAATTTTCACCATAAACGTTTATTGTGGCATTATTTTTATGTAAAAAAGTAAAAGTAATCCAGGGGCCTCACGGTGTAGCACGCAGTGCTTAGCACAATCGCCTTACAGCAAGAAGGTCGCTGTATTGAGCTTCGGCTGGGTCAGTTGGCCTTTCTGTGTGGAGTTTGAATGTTCTCTCTGTGTTAGCATGGGTTTCCTCTGGGTGCTCCCACAAGTCCAAAGACATGTGCAAGGTGATTTGGGTAAGCTAAATTGGCCCTAGTGTATGTGTGTGAATGAGTGTGTGTGTGGATGCTTCCCAGTGATGAGTTGCAGCTGGAAGGACATCTGCTGCGTAAAACACATGCTGGATAAATTGGTGGTTCATTCCGCTGTGGTGACCTCAGATTAATAAAGGGACTAAGCCGACAAGAAAATGAATGAAAAGTAATCCAAAAGTAATTAGACTACATTACTTAAAATTAGTAATCTAGATTCATTCATTCATTTTCTTTTCGGCTTAGTCCCTTTATTACTCCGGGGTCGCCACAGCGGAATGAACCGCCAACTTATCCAGCATTTGTTTTACGCAGCGGATGCCCTTCCAGCCACAACCCATCTCTGGGAAAAGTAATCTAGATTGTTCACTCTTATTTATTTATTTATTTATTTATTTATTTATTTTTGCTGATCGTTCAAACTACTTATATAGAATGAGCTGAATCAACACAATTCTTCAGATTTTTCTGAAAAGCTTAACTGTTTTATGTTCAATCCACTTAAAATTGCAGTAGTTAACTTAGTAGTTAACTTTTGTTATGACAACATGAAGAAATTGTGTGGAACCCAGTATTTTTTACAGTACATTAATTGCAACAATTTTCACAACGTTCAAGTCTACAATTTGTAAGACATGCAAATGATGATGCAAATACAATGAAAAAAAAAGTTAAAAAAAAATAAAGCCAAACTATATAAAATGTGTTTCGGTAACCCCCCATCACCCTTTTCAAAACTGTGCCCCCTACAGTGAGTAACCCCGTGTGCCTCCTCGCCCGGATTTCTCCAGGCTTCTGTTCCTCCGCCCTTTGTGTTGAAGATCAGCCCTCGGCAGGACAGCGCAAGAGAGAAGGAAGAAATGGTTTCATGGCTGAACTGACGTCTTGAATTAGCGAGTCTGAAATGTGCATCATCTGCTAACACTTGGACATGGTGTTGCTGTGGCTCTGGGTGAAGCCTCTCCCTTTACCCATGATCCTGTAGCTGGAAGCGCCAGGCCCTGTCACTTTGATGGACATCTGCCCGGGCCTTCCAGGTCTCAGTGAGCCAAAGACATGAGCTGTTCTGACAGAATGTAGGGTGTCATGTGCCCATCTGGCACAGATCTGAAAAAAACACCAGTCCTACTGTAACGTCTACCAGTGTAATTAAGCGAATCAGTCTACAGACATTCATTCAAACAGGTCACTGCACTGATGTGCTTGCTTTGATTGTTTGAAGTAATATTACTAAAGACAAACAATAAAAAAATGCTGTTTGTTTAAACTACTTAAAATGAGCTGAATCCACACAATTTTTGAGGATTAATTGTTTTAATAATTAATAATTAATAATTGTTTTATGTTCAATCCACTTCAATTTGCAAAAAATAATAAGTTAACTTAATTCCTTCATGTTGTCACAACCAGAAGTGGGTAGTAATGAATTACATTTACTTCGTTACATTTACTTGAGTAAAATTGTCAGGTGGGCACCACGGTGGCGTAGTGAGTAGCACGTTCGCCTCACAGCAAGAAGGTCGCTGGTTCAAGCCCCGGCTGCGTCAGTTGGCATTTCTGTGTGGAGTTTGCATGTTCTCCCCGGTTGCGTGGGTTTTTTCCGGGTGCTCCGGTTTCCCCCACAAGTCCAAAGACATGTGGTATAGGTGTATTGGGTAAGCTAAATTGCCCGTAGTGCATGAGTGTGAATGTGTGTGTATGAATGTTTTCCACAGATGGGTTGCGGCTGGAAGGGCATCCGCTGCGTAAAAATATGCTGGATAAGTTGGCGGTTGATTCCGCTGTGGCGACCCCAGATTAATAAAGGGACTAAGCCGACAAGAAAATGAATGAATGAATGAAATTGTCGGGTAACGTGTACTTTTTGAGTACATTTAATAATGGGTACTTTTACTCTCACTCCAGTAAATTATTAGCGAAAAATAATTTAACAAAAATCATTTTACATGACTTGTTTGCAAATATCGCGAGGCGCCACACTGGAGTGGTTGTGTCGCGAGAGGTTGCTAACTATTTACTTGAGTAATTTTTTCATCAGATACTTTTTTACTCTTACTCGAGTAACTTTTAGGATTGTTACTTTTACTTGAGTAAAAATTTCTGCAAGTACTTGTACTTTTACTTGAGTATAGATTTTGGATACTCCCACCGCTGGTCACAACACACTTTGTAAGGTGAAGCAAAATGTAGTAATAAGGAAGTGGGAAGATACAATTAAGCCTACTGTATGTGAATATGTATCTACAACTCAAGAGTGAAACAAAAATACACACACACACACAACCAATAGCTGCAACAAAGTGTGCAATAATAAAAGCTGCCATCTCAATGATATAGACTCATAAACTACACAAATAATCATTTTACAATTGTTGCCTCCACTGGAGTAAATATACCTAATTCCATTATTTTGAGTTTTCAACGAATTGATCGATGAATAAAAAATCTAATTAAATAATAATAAAAAAATGAATAGTGTATATATCGGACAATTGCGTATCTGCATGACACAAATCTAAAACAGAAAAGACAAAAAGAAAAAAGGACAACAAAACCATTTCAAAAATTTGGGTCAGCAAGATTTTTATGATTTTGTCTTATTTAGTAAAACTTAAGTGATGAAAAAAAGAATATAATAATAATAATAATAATAATAATAATAATAATAATAACAATAACAATAACAAAAAAAGAAAATAATAATAATAATAATTTATATACAAGTATAAAAAATTGTTTCATATTGTAAAATGTAAAAAAAACAGAAACAAATAATTAAATAACTAAATACAACATTTTCAGAAGCCATTGTCTTTAGTGTCATCTAGTCCTTGAAAAAAAAACATTATTAAATGCATACTTGAAGCTTATCATTATTAAACACTATTATTATTAAACATTATTATTATTATTATTATTATTATTATTATTAATGGTAATAACAATTGCTTAATTTTGATTTTGAAAATATGATCATTGATATTTTGGGAAGATAAAGTTTAAAACAACATTATTTATGTAAGGCAGACATGTATAACATCTCATCTTTACTTTCAATTACTGAACAAAACAGTCATCAGCCAAAATATCATCTATTATTTTCATGAAAATGTATGTTGTTTCTTATACTTCAGCCTAATTCTCTAAAAGGATCCAATCCGTTTAAGCTATTTTTCCAATAATAAGTATCTTCCATAACGCACAATTCACATTCTCAAAAGGTCCTCAAGTGCTGAGGCCTAAGTGTAGAGACAGCGATCCGCTCATCATCCAGCGGACCACACCAGCCTCTCTTTACCGCTTCTTCCATCTGAGTAATGGAAACTGCAGGCCACTGACAGAGGAAGAGAATCTGGGCCTGTGATCCGCAATAACTACCACCAGCTCCTTTCCAAACACATATAAGAGAAGCCTGCAAGCCTCCGATAAATGGGAGGAAATCCTGGACATGTCGAGCGCATTAGACGAGTACTTGAGGTTTCTGTTAAATTCGGATCGCTCCGAGCCGGAGAAATGCGATGCTATTTATTAGAGATGACCAAAGCCATATGGAAGCGATCGTCAGCCTCGTGCACAGAGGCAATTTGAAGGAAAAACGGCAGCGCTAATGAGGGTCGTCCTGATGGTTTTCTGCTCTCAACGCGACTGTGCTTGTACTGTGTAAACGCCGCCTGTAATTACCATTGCTTGTATACAGCAGAGTGTGTCGCGTTTGCGCAAAAGAGTCTGTTCGTCCAATTTTAGGCATAACAAATAGCAGGTGTACACTTATGTGAAAGCGGCGCATTGTTTCGGTGCCGTCGGACAGCTGCTAATACTTACCACTTGTAAGCTTTTTATCCCACTGTCAACTAGCGTGAGCGTAATGGCTGTATAATCGCTCCAATATTCCTATTTAGCACGAAGACAAATCATCTCCTCGCCTCTGTCGGCTTTGTCTTGTTTTCTAGACACTTTTTAAACAAAGTTTCACCAAGTTAGCATTGCGGTGATGATGTAACGACATTATACAACCTGTAATCCAAACGGCCTCGTCTTTAGGCCTGTCAAAATTTGCCAAAAATACCTGTGGTCGTGCTGTTAGCTGGAGATACGCCGTTATATTTACCATAGCCAATCAGAACGAAGCAATAAAGCATCGTTATTTATTGGCATGGCGTCTCCTGTTCCACGCATCTTACCGAAAGTGGATTTGAGGGGGTTTGTTTCTTGTTTATCAAGCGGCACCCTGCTGCTATCGGTCAGGTTCAGGAGACGCCTCCATGGTGAACTTGCCATCTTTTTTTTTCCCTTCCCTCTCCCCTGCCCATTATATCATGGTATTAATCATTAGCTCTTTGCCCCCTATCAGCTGGCTGCACAGGAATGGATGACACGTTGAATTACTCCAAAGACATGGTCTGTGTTATGAAGCCGCCGAGGCGCCGTTAAGGAGAGTGTATGACATGCTTCAAATGAGGCTTGTCTATCCATTACGAGCGTATTTTTAGGTAAATTCTCAAAAATCTGAAATGTCGGTCGAACGCTTGTTCTTTCACTTTCTGAGTATTTTCTGCTGGAGTTCACAGATCCGTTTTAATGAGCAGGCTGAGAAGAACAAGGAGGAAACTTTTAGAAAAAAAAAGAGCCAGGATTGCGATCAAGCTTTGGAAGATCTCACATCTGCATGCATGGCTTCTCTGCTGGGTTTTCTGGTGGGTTTAATGCGGACAGGTCGTCCCGCTCGTGCCCTCTCTCACCCCTGCTTTTCAGAGAGATGCCACAGTAGTAACTCATTATTTCTCTTTGTGAAATTTGTCCGCTCAGGAGAAGGCAGAGCGTCTGGCAGCAGAGGTTGAGACACAGCCTCTGTGATTATGGCAGGAGAACATTTGGACCCTGAACACGCTGACATCTTACGACCCAGCCAAGTGTCTGACATACGGGCTACTTATGTCATTTCCTTGTGCCTCAGTGTTTTTGCTTCTGTGCATACTGGTATAAACTCTACTCCTTAGAAATCCAGTGTAATACACAGTGAAAAATAAAGGATCTTTAGACTGACGCTTCTACAAAGGGTTATTTGGAGCGGATATAGGGTCTTTAGATTATTAAATGTTTTTTTCACACTTTCATACTTTTTTCACAAGGAAAAAAAACAGTTCTTTTACGTAATATTGGCTAAAACATTCTTGGAAAAAAAAACAATTCCCGGAACCTTTTGTTTTAAGTGTAAGCTATGTCTTAGATCGAGAACACACTGTGTGAATTTGACATTCTTATTTTTATAGGACCAAATTTTAGTTTTTTTAGGCATCGTGTTTGTGTTTGCAGCGTACAGGTGGAACAGCATTAACCTCTCAATCAGCTAACGGATGGTTGGATCATTTGCTGACAAGTCAGAATTTTTGGTTGGCACTCGTGAGGGAATCGCACGGTTGAATCAGTGCTACAAATCAACTGCGTTCATCTCAGTGTTTGTGCCCTCACTGCACATGTTGTAACAGACACAGACACACACACACACACTTGTCCGATTGTTCAGTAATTGAATATATATTCTAGAACGCAAAGAAACAATTTAAAGTGTATGATATTCTGTTATGCACTGTAAAAATATTCATACATTAGCAGATTATTATTTTTATTTACCCCCTTTTATTTATGCATTTAAATAGTATTTTTGGGACCTTGTCCTTTCTTCCAACAAATTGTAAGTTTTGAAAAATTATTTTTATTTACATTTTAAATAGTTCAAAGGGCACCTATTTTACCCCTTTTTCAAGATTTAAAATAAGTCTTTTGTGTCTTCAAAATGTGTCTGTGTCAAGTTTCAGCCCAAAACACCCATCAGATTATTTATTATACTTTTCAGAATATTGGATTTTCTGCTTTGAACACGATGTAGCTGTTTTTGTTGCCTGTGCCTGTAATGCTAGTTCTCCCCGCACACCGTTTCCACTTGCCTGTCAGAGTGTGCCTCAACCTCCACCTCGGTTGCGTCAGATAAACAGCACAGTGACAGACATGAAGGAAGAACATCTTACGTAATGTTTGTGAGAAATACAACAGAAAGACCTTTCCCAATGATTATTTGATGTATTTGTTGTGGAGTTAATTCAAGCCTTTCTGCGATGAGTCACACACAATGTTGTTTCAAAGTTCACGCACACACACATTATGCGTGTTTAACTTTGCATTGTTTTTGCACAGAAAATGTGACAGGATACACATTAATATTCACTGCTGTATGGATATCCGTTATGTTAATGTACAAAATAAACCTGATTTAATGTCCTAAAACCGGGATTGAAGTGTCTTCTTTTGAAATTGTACTGGCACGTGGCTGTGGTGATAAAGACGGTAAAATCACTGTAATTCATTACAAACATGCCCTGTTTCAAAAACGTTTTAAACTTGTAAAATTCATTCTAGATCACATTTGATGATGATTGATGATCACAGTGAGCTGAACAGATCTTTTAATCCTTGTTGATATGATTATACTCTACAGAGACATGTTAATACGTGGCTGTCAATCAAACTGGTGGGTGGGGAAACCACAGTCCTACGTCTCGTTGTGGTCAGCCTCAATATGGGAGTGATTTGGATCCTATTTTAACATCAGTAAATTAATAAAAGAGACTTATTGTCTCTTTTTTTATAGAGACTTCTATCCCTCCATTATGACTGGTTTGCAAACCACCGTTAATCGAAAAAGAAGATGGGTGTATGACGTGTTGATTTCATGCGCATAGTGTGAGCAGTTAAGTCGCTGCTGAACAATTGAATGTGCTCATGAATGGTGAGCATTGACTTGAAAATGCATATGATCATCCCGCACAGCGAGTTGGGACCTTGGTGAAATCGCATTGGAATAACAAAGTTCCTGGAATCACTAGCAATGCAAAGAAAGGAAGAAAGGAAGGAAAGAAAGAAAGAAAGATTTTTTTTGAATGATAAAAATTTAAATAAAATAAACTAAAATAAAATTCCACAATTCCTGCAATCCTATTGGCAACAATCTTTGATCACTGGTTTGACATGTTCAGCATCAGCTGATTAATAGCCGTTTTGATCAAATTCTTTCTCTGATGAAACTCTGTCATTGTCAGAAGTGTTTGAGACACTTTCCTGCAGTGTGACTTCAACTGCAACGATCCTCAAACAAAGACCCATGTGACTTCAAACCACCTCAGGGTAAATGCTGAAACAAGTCATGTGGAAAATACAGCAAAAGAATCACATTGAGTTATATAGGGAAAGGAGTGTAATGGTATCATAGCAGGGTCATAGCAGGGTCAAATAGGAAACAGCTTGGAGAGAAAGAGCTCTGGATATTTCATATCAAGCACCTCATTCTATCATGTATTCAGGACACATGGTGGATTTGTTTAATAGTCTTATATGATTGTTTGTTTGATTTTTTGACTGATTTCATTTTGACTTTTTTTCAAAAAAACTTTTTTTGTGTAGCCCAATAATATCCAGCTGCAACTCACAAGCTGGATATATCGCCCTCTGAAGGGCATTTTAAAGTGAAAACAATTACGGCTGCCATATTAAAGTTCAAAATCTCGATCAAAACTGGCCACTTATTTCAAAGAGCTCTTCAAAATCTCCCTTCACACATACAGACTTTTCCAGAAAATTACTGGCAATTTTCAAAGGGATCATGTGTGAACGAGCCCTTTTTGAAAATACTGGTAAATTAATTTAGCCAATTTTCCAGAAAAGGAGGCTGTAACATTATTGGTAAACTAAACAATGCGTTCAGTTGCGATATGCGCATACACATGAAGGAGTTGTCTGGTGGGTCAGATTTGAGTAGTCTACAACACCTGTATACTTTTGTTTTCAAGAGGTCACACTTAGCTGATAATGATTATAAAGCTTGTTTGGCATGCGGTCCCGGGAGAGAGCCCTGAGCTCATAAGATCCTAGAGCCCGGGGCTCCCTCCTGTTTGCAAGGCGAGAGGGGAGTTTGAGCTCAGGTAGATCTTCAGAATGCCCCTGCTATGGTAACTAATGAACAGAGAGTGATTGCTTTTAAGAGATAACTACTTACTAGGAGCATCTCCATGTTGTCGATTAGGTTCATTCATTCATTCATTTTCTTTTCGGCTTAGTCCCTTTATTAATCCGGGGTCGCCACAGCGGAATGAACCGCCAACTTATCCGGCATTTGATCCTCTCGAAATTAGTTTATAAATAAACTTCACTTAAAAACACAAAAGCTGCAGCAAACACTCAAATGTACATCTCAACATGTAAAAGTATTCCTTCATATCAGCATATAGTTATTTGGTCTGTCTCTTGAACAAAAGTAGCTGCTAACGTTTTAAATAATACTGAAACCATCAACCATGTGACTCCCTTTATGTTTACAAATACAAGTGCAGCCGTTTAGAGGTCATTTCTAGTAAATGATGTCAGAATTTACTGGTATTGTAAAATGTCTTCTCAGGAAAAAGATCCAGAATGTCCTGTGAAAAGGGCTTTTGAAGGGTCCCTTAGAAAGAAGGTTGAAAACTTTGGGTCCCCATAATCCTTTGCACTGGGAAGATTTTTGCACACAGCGTTCCATTTGGAAGGATTTCCAGGTCCCCCCTTTACCAACTGAATTATAATTTTTTTGTTAAAAATATAGTATGACATTCTAAGTCAGGGGTGACCAACCCTGCTCCTGGAGATCGACCGTCCTGCTGTATTCAGTTGCAACCCATATCAAACACACCTGCCTGTAATCATCTAGTGCTGTTTAGGTCTTTATTAATTGGTTCAGGTGTGTTTGATCCAGGGTAGGAGCTAAACTCAGCAGGAAGGTCGATCTCCAGGAGCAGGGTTGAGCACCACTGTTCTAAGTGGTACTTACACCCAATCCAAATTCTATTTTTGTACCCCTACCCCTTTCTCTTGGCCCTTGAAACAGAGCGTGAAAGGGAAGGGCTGCAAAATTTACCCTTAAAATGGGATACCACTTCAGCACCTGCACATGTCATCATATGTCATCGCAATCTCTTTCTTCATATGATAAATCATCTTAGCTTTTCCCCACAATTTTAGTCATGTAAATTTGGGAGTGACTTTGGACAGTAGTTTAAAATTTTATAAACAGGTAAACTCAGTGATCAAGGCAAGCTTTTTCCAGCTTCCCCTTCTTTTCAAAGTTAAGTAATTTCTGAGCCAGCATGATCTAGAGAATGCCATTCAGGCTTTCATCAGCTCTCGTCTGGAATATTGCAATGCACTTTATGTTGGAATTAGCCAAGCCTTGCTTCATCGGTTACAACTTTTGAAAAATGCTGCTGTTCACGTGCTGACGAATAGTCGGGAACGTGAGCACATCACACCTGTCCTTTACTCTCTTCACTGGCTCTCTGTTAAATTGAGAATTGATTTTAAACTACTGCTTTTTGTTTTTAATGTAGTTAATGGTCTTGCACCTTCATATTTATGTGAGATTTTAAAGTTTCATAAACCTATAGGGTCATCAGGCCAGTTGTTGCTGGAGGTCCCCATCCAGGTATAAACAATGGGGTGATTGTTCATTTGCAGTGGCAGGTCCAAAACTGTGTAATACCCTCCTTCTAGAACTTTGCACTGTTTAAATCTAAACCTAAAACCTGTGTATTTAGACTTGCTTTTGATATTCGGTAGCACAAAATGCTGTTTTATTGACACTTGTGTTCATACCATCTTTTGTGTTTTAATGTTTAATTTTGTCTTTAAAACTGTAAAGCACTTTGGGCAGCCTCCTGGTTGTAATAAGGTGCTATATAAATAAGATTGATTGATTGATTGATTGATTGATCTATATAACTGTGAATTGAGATGTTTTGACTCTATGCAAAACTTTTCACTACATAGGAATTTTTCTGATTTCAATACATTGTTGTCTTGTAGAAAGAAGCTTGAAATAAAAAGTGTTAAAAATGGACCCAAGGTTGAGTAAATGAATACATTTATCTTAACTGTACAGTTAACCACAGACGTGAATGTTATTTTATTTCTTGTGGGTCTTTTAATAGTTTTTCTCACTCTGAGGTCAGGGGCAATTGTAAAGCTAATTGAGATGCAAATCACTTGACTATTGAAAGACTGAACCTTGTAAAGAACAATATATTACTGAATGACTCAACAGCACATTAATATAACTCAGGAGAATGTTTTTTATAAGAGGGACGAAGAAACTGAAAAAAAAAATATATATATAGCTATAAAGATATATATTTTTATTTTATAACTGCAATTATTAATGAAAAATGACTATATGCAACTGTAAATGTAAAAGAAACATTGAACATTTTAGAGTAGTTCCTGATCTCCCCTTATATTTCTCTGAAATGGTTCAAGGCTACACTAAAAATAATGTTAAAAACACAAAATAGTTATTTTGGTTCCACAAGGCAAATTTATTTATTTAGCACATTTCACACACAATGGTAATTTAAAATGCTTTTTTTATAAACAGGAGTAAAAAATATAAGAAAATAAAAACAAAGAATAAAAATTATTAAAAACAGATAAAAACAAATAAAATGTGTTAAAACGTTTAATAGTGCGATCTGTGGGACGTAGCACAGTGCTTATTTAGTAAAGGCACAGCTAAACAGATGTGTTTTCAGTCATGATTTGAACGTGTCTAATGTTGGAGCACATCTGATCATTTCTGGAAGCTGATTCCAACAGTGAAGGTGTAGTAGCTCAAGGCAGATTCACCCTACTTTGACTGAAGTCTCATTTATTTCATCCTAAAGATTGTAGATCTCTTAGGTTTGTATTCAGTCAGCATATCTGTAATGTATCGAGGCCCTAGGCCATTTAGTGATTTATAGACAAGTAATCATACTTTAAAATCTATTCTGAATGTAGCTGGGAGCCAGTGTAAAGACCTGAGAACAGGTGTGATGTGCTATGATTTTCTGGTTCTGGTCAGAATCCTGGCTGTAGCGTTCTGGATGAGCTGCAACTGTCTGACTGTCTTTTTGGGGAAGGCCAGTGAGGAGCCCATTACAGCAATCCACCCTGCTGGTGATTTAAGCATGAACAAGTCCTCACTGGAAACACAGCATCTAATTCTTGCAATGTGATTGAGATAATAGTATGCTGATTTAGTTACTGCTTTGACATGACAACTGAAACTCATATCTGACTCTAGAATAACACCAAGATTAAACTTATGTTTTGCTGTTTGACCCTTAGAGCTAATCTCTGGTTTAAAAATGCACAGACTTCAGTCTTCTCTTTGGTTAACTGAAGAAAGTTTAGGCACATCCAACAGTTTGTTCCATCAATGTATTGGCAGAAGGTGTCAACAGAGCTGTAGTCATTAGGCAGTAAGGCTAAGTATATCTGAGTGTCATCAGCATAACTGTGGTAGGAGATTTGGTTCTTTCTCATTATTTGGCTCAATGGGAGCATATAAAAGTTGAACAGGAGAGGTGCCAGAATCGAACCTTGTGGGACTCCACATGTCAAGGAACAAGGTATTGACCAAATCCCTTTGAAAATATGTGATGTCCCATTTTCAGAAGAACATGTTCTGAGAATAAAATGAGCCATTCGGGCCGAGTAGTCAGACTGCAGACTCAAAGCAAATATTGTATTGTTCTCCTCTTTTTTATTTTCTTTCAAAAAATCTTCTGAAGAGAAAAAGGCAAATGCATACTTGAATTACTTCTTACATTCCCCTGTGGTTTCTGAATGTGAAGATCCATCCACAATAAAGCAAAGATTTAATCAGACATCGAAAAGAAAGAGGGGGAAAAATGTGCTCCAGAAACAAGATGACGTGATGTCTGATGGCGACAGTAGAAATGGTATCTTGAAAGAAAAATCCTCCTTATGGAAATCATGTCAGAGAAATCCACAAAATGAAATTGTGGGCAGCTTAAACAAACCATATTTCCCCTTTTCCCTTTGTTCCTCACTCCAAGAGAGAATGACTGTTTAATCCTCTAGTCTCATTGTTCAGCTGTGTCTGGGTGGTTGAGGGAAATTACTTTTTCACGGTGATGGTATAGAGAGCGATTTGCCAGAGAATGTTTCAGAACTTATTGCCTCTGAATTTCATGTTCGTAATTAGGCTCGTCTCTTTTGTCATGCCATTTCACTTTCAGTTAAGATTGTCTCCATCAATGAAGGCACCATAAATTGTGAGACAACACTGATAAATCTGTTAATAATAATAGCAGAGAAAAAAGAAAGAAAATTTAGAGCGATCAGTTTGATCCATTAAGCTGCCAAAACCTTAGAGAGAGTCTTGGTTCAATTGGGGGTTAAATTTTAATCTTACTAATAAATTAAACTCTTAATATTTTTAATGAAATCACTAATGTAGTAACGTAGGCAAAAACTGCATTTAGACTAAAAGGAAATCAAACAAGTCTCGATTTGCTATTCAAGTAATAGTTGAATCATCCCAAATTTTACTCATCCTCAAGCCAACCTTTGATGTATAAGACTTTCTTTTATCAGACGTATACAGTGCGAGTAGTTGTTAGGACTGTGTGATGAATTGAAATCAAATAGCAATTGCAATTTGAAATGGAAGAGGCTGTGATATGGGGGGGGGGGGGGGGGGGGAAGTTAGGACGATTCTAAGGGCCCATGCACTCTAGGGGCCCACAGAGATCTGCTTTATCATTAATAACAGTACTATAAATGTAATATAAATTATGAATGTATCTCTAAATTACAAGTAAAACAATTCATTAGAAATAAAAAATAAAAATACGGCTTATATCTGCCCCTCGTGTCTGTCACAACTGTCACTGTCAAATTGCACCCCCCTCCTTTCGCTGTATGGTTCAGTCCGTCAGAAGCAGGAAGAGAGTTGAGTGCGATCGTCAGGTAAACTGTCAAAGCAGCGATGACCTCGAGGTTAACATCAGCAGCGTCCAAAATCGCATACGAATGCACTATTCTATGCCATTTTTTTTTAGTATAAATAGTGTAAGTAGTGCATTCACACTGAAAACTCTAACAATAATGCACTTTAATTACCTGGATAATGCACTCATTCAGCCGGTAAAAAAAAGTGTGTAATGATGGACTCTTCACACACTCAACAACCGCAGCTTTGAGCACGTAACAGAAGGGGCGGAGCTATCACGCGCACATGTTGGATAACTTTATTTATTTTGGATTGTGAGAGCAGTATTCTCCTGTGAGAGTGATTATATAGCACCTCCCGATGGTGAATGCGTTTACACTCATGCCAGGTAGGCTATTATTTGGTATTTTGGTCATTTATTTAATTAGCTGCATCCCAAATGACACACTATACACTAAATCAATAAGACACAAAATTATACTACAGTGAGACCCATAAATAAGAAAAGTTCTTTTTTTTTTAAAACTGACCATTACTTAAATGGCAAAACCCTGGCCTTCTTGCCGGTAAATTAAAAAAAAAAAAAACTTAAACAAATTTTTATTAACAGAGTGCAAAATCCAGCACACTGCATACCAAATAAACACAACATAAATACATTTGAAACGGTCTGTTGATTAACCTGACAGTAACTTAAATTCCAAAGTGCCAAACACCTGGCCTTCTTGCTTGCAAAATCCTCAATCGAAGTGTATCGCACATTGTATGAGACACTACTGCAGTACAGTTATTTAAATAGTTACACACTGGTGTTTTGTGTGTTTAGAAATGTCAAATTTTCAGTGAATATTTGATTTCTGTTCCTTTTCTTGTACTACATTTTCATTTGAACAATAAATCATCTGCTAGCTACAGTCATGGCCGTTCTCTTACTAAATACTGATAAGTAGTGGATAAAATCATTAATAAAATGCATAGGTCAGTATAACTACATTGCAGACAGAGTTTAGATAGCTAGGTTGGTAGTAGGGGGCCCATCCTCATATTTTTCCATGGGGCCCAAAAATGCTAGCGGCACTCCTGTATGTATTATTTAATCTCCTCCACCGAGAGCAAATGCGTGACTGCCGTCTGTATGTGACAGTCTTACTACTCAATTGAGTGAGTACTGTCATTCTGGCCAATTAGAATTGCGCAACCGAACTATGGGAAATGCCCACAATAAAAAAACAAACAAACAGGAAATCGCGGACGAGTGGAATGATGAACTCTGTCGCTTCAGAAGCATTAATAGACTAATTAATATCAAAGAAGATACAGGACATTGATAATATGGGAATATTTTGGTTTCAAAGTCACAGACAATGAACAAAAACAGGTAATCTTAAAAATATTGCCACAGCACAAGGAAATACAACAACCAGAACCTAAAAAAGCCCCACAGGTCTTGTAGTATTGTCACTGCACTCAATCTAGTGGCAAGTAACAGCAAAGTACGGTAACACTTTATTTCAATGGTCCATTTAAGTATTAGTAGACTGTCTGCTTAATATCTATTGATACTGACATTCAACAGACATTTAACTGACTATAAGAAACTTTGCAAGGACTGGAAAGACAAAGTGATTTTTATAAATAATTTCCATATTAAAATAAGAATCATCATTTAAAAGTATGTTTAAAGATACTTATAAACATATATTTTTAGTTCTATAATACAATAATACAAAACAACTGGTAACTGTGGTGGTACCTTTCACAAAGTATACAATATTGTATCTGCAGGTTTTTAAAAACAAAGGTACAATTTGGTTTCCCATGGTACAGATCATGACTTTAAAAAGGTACAAATGTGTTTCTTTTCTTAAGGTACAATTCTGTCCCATAAAAAGGTACTGCCCCAGTGACAAGGGTTTGTACTTTCTTTGGTACAACATTGTACCTTTTTTCTGAGAGTGTGCAGTTGTTGCCTCTAATTTGAAAACAGATATAAGCAAATAAACATTTTGCCAAAATAAACATTTTTATATGGATTGTAAAAAAAGGTATAAAAAACATAATTATTATTATTAGTATCATTATTTTTAATCGGAAAGGTTTTAGGTTTAAAAACATAATCGGTACAATACGATATGATCTCAGAATCCTTGAGCCTGAAAGTGGAAAAGCAGCTACAGCATTCACACTGTAGTTTGACTGAACCAAACAGGTTTGAAAAGATGTTACGAGTAAAATGCAATAGTTGTTTTGTTCGAACTATCCTTATGTTTTGCTCACCCTCAAGTTGTTTCAGGCTGAAAGCTGAAAACCTGTAACCACTGACGTCCAGAAAAGACTGGATGTCAATGGCTACAGGTTTTTAGTCTTCTTAAAAATGTAGTCTTTAGTGTTAAGAAAGAAACTCATTCAGGTTTGGCACTTGAGGGCATTTTAATTGTTGTGTGAACTGAGATACGAAGTGCTTAAAAAAATTTAATTGAAATGTATTCTTAAAGATTAAATGTACATTAAATGTAAATGTCTTTCTATTCCTGTTCCATGGTATTTAATAGATATAATGGTTTAATGAAACTCTATTGCCTAACTGCACCTAAAATCATTGCCTATATTCACTGAGAAATGGATAAAAATATTCATTTTCAAATGAAGGTACTCATTTATGCTGAGCACTGAACAAAGAGTAGGATTCCTTGTATCCATTTCATGACATGTTCTCAATCCTAATTTCTGAAGCGAGGATAAAGAGAATTCATGCTGAAACCACCAGACTATGGAAGTTTCTTGTCACAAGCTGTCAGACTACTCAAATTTGCTTGACAGAAATCCTCCCGTCACCCAATACCCGACTTTCCTGAACCCAAGGCTCTGTTTAACCACATCAACAGTCTGTGCTTCACTATAGTCACTTTAAGAGACGGAGAATAATTCCACTCCAAGACTGTTGCAGTTACTTGTGTGTTACTAGCATTTAGCATTGTTTGCTGTGTAGGTTCTGGGCTTGTTGCATATTCTCACTTTAAAATATATAAATTAATAAAAAGAAACATCAGATCAAAGTAGTCTGCTTCTGGAAACTGGGCTTACTTTCCTCCATGTGCCATCTCAGTATAAGTTCAATTGAAAGTTTCCCATTTGAGCCACCAAAAGCAACATTTCAAAGCCTTTACTGTCTCAGCTTTCATCTTGACTTTGGAAAGATAAATGACATTGAGTGGTCTGTTATTCTCGGTGCATTATTCTGGACAGCTCAGCAGGCAGACTGGACGGACCTAGCCATATTTCCAATGCTGAATAAAACCCCTTGCATTTCATCTTTGACAGAAGCCACCATAGTCTGTTGGGTAGCCGTTTAGAACAAAATGACTAATTTTTCAGAAGTCAACTAGTCTGTTTTAAGACAGCCCTTTATAATCAAGTTATTCAAAGACCACCACCTGCATATTTCTTAGAAAAACATGAACACAAATTATGGCCCTTCAATAGGTTACATATACAGTAACACTGACATATTACTTCTAATAAAAATAAATACATATGCGAGGCTGCTAAATATAAGACTGCACTTCAAATTGGCACAAACCTGCTAATGTGCTTCAGTGTATCCTGAGAGCTTGGACTTATCAGATGATTCATCCCCATTTGAATTTGTATATCTGTGAAGATTAAAAATAAAGAAGCCTGTTAGAATGAGCCCCAGACTAAAAGTTTTGTAAAAGTGCGTTTTTTTTTTTTTTTTAACGTATACATAACATAGTATTGTGAGAGGATCACATGCTTATGATTGCTTGTAGCCAGTCCCGCATTATTTAAGATTCATCAATCAGACGATTCCTAAGCCACTATAAATACCCTAAGTTCCATATCACAGCCTTCTTCGTTTTGAAGACTGATCTGCTCCGTATCCAGCTACAACAACAACAACAACAACAACTACTTCAAAACAACAAAAACTACATCTCCAACAACAACTTTAACGACAACAACATCATCAAAATCCTCCACTTCAACTTCCTCACTCAACGCATCCGCCACATATTCAACCCAATTCTCCAGCAAGATCACAGTACTAAACTCTCAAAGCATGCCTAAACTCTCAAAATCACCGGCGATCCAAGCCATTGCAATGAAGCCGAACTCTCACTGCTCTCCTAGCGGTGCATCTGTGGTAACGTACATAGCACGCTTTAAGGGGAAGCCTTGCTAAAATAACTACTTTACATCTTCGACTAAACATTTTATAAATCTTTTGAAAGTTGAGACTAGCGTGAATGGAATGATTTAAACCAAAGAACTCACCTCTCAAGCCTCCCGCCTGTCCACAGAACCATAACATTCTAACAGCGTGACTGCAAGGGTCCAGGCAATCCAGTCCGTAAAACATTAGTCCACAACATATTCATACATTGATAAACATCCATGAAATGCACTGCTCTGATCTAACTAGTTGCTGGAGTGTGTTCAGTGTAGCGTCTTATACATAAACACTAGTGCAGTGGTGCTCAACCCTGCTCCTGGAGATCGACCTTCCTGCTGAGTTCAGCTCCTACCCTAATCAAACACACCTGAACCAATTAATTAGGATCTGAACAGCACTAGATCATTACAGGCAGGTGTGTTTGATATGGGTTGCAACTGAAATCTGCAGGACGGTCGATCTCCAGGAGCAGGGTTGGTCACCCCTGCACTAGTGATTTGGTCAACAAAATGGCCGCCGACCTTTTGCACTTTTAATTGACACGTCATTGAGCCAGTAGCTGAACGGAGAAGTGTCACCATAGCAGCTCTCATATTTGAGATGGTCCCGCCCACTCTCTTGAAATGAATGGATGCAGTTGCAAGACTAAGTGAATGAATTGGGTCAGATATTCTATTGATTTTAATCAGGTTAAGATTCCAAACCTAATGTTTTTCTAGCCAAAATAAAACAAGACTTTCTCCAGAAGAACAAAATATCATAGGAAATACTGTGAAATACAGAAGCGCTAATAATTTTGACATAATGCCATCACAGATCTGAAAACCTAACACAATTGTTTCAATGAGTATTTCTGAAATGTTTTGAAACAAGAGGTCATGTTGCAATGTGCAAATGCTGCAAGCAATACCAGCCATTAACCTGAAAAAACCTGCAGCAGCCAGGTCAGATTAAGGCTCCGTTACCACCCTTTCGCTCTGATAATCTGCTGGTGATTGGCACTTCCCTATTCTCCCCTCACCTCGGCCCTTCCCACACGTGTCATCTTGGCCCGCCGGAGGGCAGATAGTGGCTGTCAATTAGCAGATAATGTAGGGAGCAGCTGAATGTCAAACAACGCTTCCCCGGCAGCGACCACGCATCAAATGTCCGTCTGGCTGCCTGCGGGATACAATGTCTTGTTACTGAAGTGGGGTTAGAGGGAAAAACAGCTAGCGGGAGGGGAGATAAGTTGACGAAATCTGGCACGTTAGTTACAGGCTCTCTATCACTTTCACTAATGCAAGACGACATTATAGTTCAATTGTAGGTCCACGAAGGGACGTCTGGAATCACCGTGGCATTTGTTTGGGTTTCCCTTCCCATGTTTACAGTTTCGGTTTGGTTGTTTCAACTTTAAGGGTTTGTCCAGCCAAATATTTATATCTACTGTTATTTCACTCGCCATCAAGCTATTTAAGATGCAGGAGACTTTTTTCTTCAGTAGGACATTCCAATTAAAATTCTCTCATCATTTACCCTCACTCATGTAGTTTTAAACCTGTATGACTTTCTTTCTTCACAAAAGATGTCTTTAAGAATGCTGGTTGCTGGCAAAACATCGACTTCCATAAAGGAAATAAGATTACTATGAAAGTCAAATGATCTTTTCTGTTCAACAGAAGAAAGAAACTCAAACAGGTTTTGAATAAGTGATGGGTGAGTAAATGGTGACAGAATGTTAATTTTGGTAACACTTTAGTTTGATGGTCCATTTGAGTATTAGTAGACTGTCTGCTTAATATCTGTTGATACTGACATTCAACAGACATTTAACTGACTATAAGAAACTTTGCCAGTACATGTCAACTTACACTAACCCATACCCCTAACCTCAACCCAAACCCCCAACCTAACAGTCTACTTATATTCTAATGAGAATTAGTTGCAATCTAACTTAAATTCAACAAACGGACCATCAAAATAAAGTGTGACCTTAATTTTCTTGTGTGAACTGTCCCTTAAATTGTGGTCATTATTTTTGATAAAACATACTGTAACCAGCAGTACTTCAATAATTGAATGCACTCAAAAAAATGATTACTGCTGCTTGTTCAAACTGTTTAAAACGAGCCGAAACAACACAATTCTTGTAATTTATTCACGTTCAGTCCACTTAAATTTGTAAACCATTAAGTAAACCGAAGTATTTTGTGTTGGGACAACATGAAGAAATTGTGTTGGTCCAACTTCCTTGTTAAGGGATTTGTAGATACAGGAAAGATAAGAGAGGGAAATGTTGACAATAAAAGTTATCTTAGGTGTTTAAAGTTAATAAAAAGGCTTGTTAGAGTTTAATCTTCTCTTCAGTTTGAAGATTTTCATGTACTTCTTTGAGTTTTGAGATTACCACATTGCAGAAGCACCCATGCTTTTGGTGTTGGCACCTTAATTAGCAAAAATGCCGTTTGTTGCTTTGCTCAGTAAGAAATAACTGTCCTAAAATTAGTTCTGAGATCAGTCTCAATCAACCTTAAATGTAACTCATGAAATATGCTTAAATATGATTTCAAACTCTTATGTTTTTTTTGATAAAATCATGTTGGACCAACTCAATTGCACTTAATTGTTATTATTATTATTAATAATATATTTTTTAATAAGTTTAGTCATCCATTTATTGGATGGAAATCCTACCCTTAATTAAATTGAGTTCATTCAATGAGTTGCTTTCAATGAGTGTACATTAAAAAAAGATACTCCCCATGATACACTGAGGTCTTTTTAAGAAAAAAATGTTCATGATTGTTTTGATAATTCCATAAGATATCAATGAATCAGCATGATCCAAAGTATTGTTTTTTATTTGACCTGTGTATGATTCCTAAGAACTACATGATTAGATCAGATTAGATTAGATTGCTGCTTGTTTAAACTATTATTTTAAAATTGGTTAAACACAATTCTTACGTATCTTAATTGTTTTATGTTCAATCCACATAAATTGGTAAAAATTATAATGTAATCAACTGATGTTAGGACAACATGTAGGAATTTGGTGGAACCCAGCAGCCACTTGAGTTGCATTTAATGAATTTCCAAGGGTTACAGATTGAGCAAAAAACTTTTGTTGTTCCAGTGAAAAAAATAAATAAATAAATCACTTGCATCTTAAACGAGCAACGGATGAGAAAATTAACAGCCAATTTAAAATGTTGGTTGAACTATGCCTTAAAATATTGTTAATGCAATATTTAATATTGTCTAGGTCCAATGGGCATTCAAATGACTTCACTTCAAAATCCTCCAAAGATTTTTAAGCCAAAAGGACAAAAACCCTTGTCCACTTTTCCCCTCAAATCAGTAATGTAGGCTGACCAAAATCTAATCAAGTTTGTTTGTTGAACAGACACTGTTCCCTTCGTTTTCCTCCTGGAAAATCCTTCAACGTTTCATTTGAGCCCTATCACCTTTAAAAATAACAGAAACCACCTCTTGTAGGTAAAGTCAGACAAATAGTCCCTTGGATATAATTAGCCATCTGTCAAGAACCATCAATTCATCCCGACTGAAAGCCGTGTCAAACAGTACTTTGCAATTTCAACCAGATTGGTGACTGCCAAACGTGTGCATTTCAAAAAGACACGCTGCCAGAACAAAACTTGGCCCAAAACATATTTCAAGAGATTTGTAAGGAAATTAATGTCACATCCAATCCATCATTACTAGCCTAAGGGGATGAGGTTTGCGGTTTGTGATATGTGAGAAAATGTCAAGTTTTGAAAAAGGAGGAAGTGCCAACTTATAAATTTGGGGAATTTTAAACTAGACGGTTTGCTGCCAAAAAGCACTGACTTCAGTGTGATGCTCATCTACTTCAGCTCCGTCTCCAAAGCGACTGAACGAAGCAGGTATAACAGGGTCAATGTCTCCATCTTGTGGTCATATTCCTTCTGCTCAAAAGGGCAAAATACAAACATGATGGTGAAATACTCTTCTTAACACACTTTGCACAACTATAAATGACTTAAATGGATAGTTCACATGCTAGAAAATAAAATTACCTCATCATTTACTTTCCCTCACGTGATTTTAAAGCTTTATGAGGTTGAACACAAAAGAAGATGCTTTGTAGAAAGCTGAAAAGCTAGTAGAAAAAAAATTACTATGGAAGTCAATGGTTACAGGTTTTTAGTTTTAGTCAAATGATTTTCTTTTGTGTTCAACAGAAGAAACAAACTCATACAGTTTTGGTACCTGGGGTCTAGAAAACAGGTTGCTGAGAACTTCCATAGTAGGAAACAAAATGGAAAAGCAATGGAAGTCAATGGGTCACCACCTGGCATGGGCCAGTATAAGATTCTAATGTTAAGATAATCTTGGATAAAAATATTAAAGTTTCACGGTTTTGTGTTTACTGCTCTAAAATATATTCTTTTTAAATGTCTGATTAAAAGAAAACAAAAACATTTTCCTCTTTGGAAACAATATATATTATTTAAAGAAATATTTAAAATATTTTGAAGCAGTAAACATGTCAGACTAAATGATTTAAATAATTCACAGATTTCTTTACAATTTAAAACAGTATCTTTTGATATCTTTTCTGCTGAAGATGCTGTTGTACTAAAATAAATAATTAATTTTAAAAAACGTAAATAATTTTTTACACCTATCTTAAGAACGGTATAGCAGAACATTTTGGAGGTCCATATCGCAGTACACCTTGAAAACGGTTATCATCCCATGCCTAGTCCCAACAACCAGAATTTTTCAAAATATCTTGTGTTCAACAGAACAAAGCAACTTAAATAGTTTAACAAATGAAGGGTGAGTAAATTATGACAATTTTCATTTATGGGTGAACTATCCCTTTAAGCATGAATTCAAGAATAGCAAGATACACATTGAGAGAGAAAAAACAACAGCACATAGAGCCAAATCACAGAATTGAAAGTGAGTATATTGTTAAACAGGTGCCTGGGAAATACAACAGCTGCTGTCACAGCATTGCGAGGTATTAGTTGGTTCACTCTCCAATAGGCACTGAATATAATGTTGCATGTATAGCTCTGCTCGTTTTGCCTGCATTCAATGGATTCCTGAGCAGAAACTTAGTGCATATATCCTGTACAAGCTCACTTCATCTGTAGAGTCAAATAATTACATACATATACATATATATCGCTTGTCCGTCACATTCACACAAACACATTCTACTCTCCTGTCTATGCTAATCGTTAATCGACAATGTCATTTAAGCATTATGAAAATTACATCAAAATAGTCAAGCAGCATATTTGTAGTTTGGCAACATAAATGAGTGACGTAATGTCAGTCATTCTCATAGCTTCCCCAACATCATCTCGCTTTACACAACATCTCACTTCACACACTCACAACATGTGATAGTTTCACATTTGAACACTGAAGAGGAGGCCCTTTACACTATGTCAGATAAAATAAGGCAGTGACTTACTAAACTACCTACTATCACCCACACCGACTTCTGTGCTCCGATATATATTTAAAAAATTAATGATTCAAATAAATAAAAATCATTGTGCAGTTTGCAAATAAGCAAACACTAAATATAATTACTGGAATGGAGGCAGTGTTATGGAACTAAACCAAACAACAATCATCGTTTAGGCATCTTTCAGTCCTGACTCCTGAATAATACGACCGCCACTGAAATGATTTTGTTTGTTAAGTAAATGCACTTCAATCACATATACAACACGATTCACTCTGAGCCTATAGAATAATGCTGCATCGTCCATGCTGTGCTACATCAATATCTCATGCAGAGATTGCCATAGAGAACAAGTCAATAGTTTCCTACCAATTCACCTTGTCTCCCATTTAACTCATCGCGGTCTCTTAAAGATGGGTCTCATGAAAGAGATCAGATTACTTTAAGAGGTCAATGAAAGCGTAATCATGTCAATTACAATGCATTATATGGGCTTTTCTATATGTAGACATAACATGGAAGTCATTGTGTGTTAATATAATGGATTTTATTCATTAAAGGTGCAGTGTGTAATTTATGTGCAACTATTAAACCACAACGTATTATATAAAAAAGTATTCATCTAAATAAAATTGTTTAATTTACATCCTTTAAATTTTATTTCAGAGTTTAATCAATCATGGAATCCCACCCCAATCTCACTTCATTTGATCTTTAATATCCACAAAATTTATAAATCATAGTTTCTTTAATAATGTATAAATATAACTTTTAATAATGCATTATTAAAATCCACAGTTGTGTTTGTTAACAAAAGCAAGTGAACTCTGAGTTAACATGAACTAACAATTTTCATTGATAAAATTAATAGAGATTATTAAATACTGCAATAAATGTTTAGTTTATTGTTTAGTTAATGTTAGTTAATGCATTCACCATCATGAACAATGAACCATTGTGTTAGTGTGACCGGTTTGTCAACATTAGCTAACAAACAACCAATATGTACGTTTACCACATTAATTAAACTTTGTGAAAGGTAGTAAAAATGTTAATGTTATTCATATTTGATCAAAGTTTTTCATGTTCGATCACTCGAGTTGTGCTTTATTTCCTAAAAATAAAACAGCCTGACGAGTTATTCTGCTTATACTTTTTACCATTTATTCTCAAGTTTTTGCCCTCAGACTGCTCCTGTGTACAACTTACACATTTCAATTAAATCTTTTGTCTTGATTTGATTTTTGACTTCTGTAAGTGGTAAAATAACCTAAATCATTTGGCTTAGTGAAATAAAACTGTAACGTGGTTAAAACCTGTTTGATATTACTTTAGTTGAGGTTTGAACACCTTAGAATGTTCACCAGCCATTCAGAATCAAGCATTCAATAGCACTATAGTATATGTAAAGTTAACAAATACAGCTTGGATGTAATGGATTAATGGATTACATTAGGGAGTGGTGTTTTAAACAACAGTAACTCAATTAAGAAATGTTAAAAATAATAAAATAAATAAATCATTGTCAGCTCATGTTAACTGATAATGTTAACTTAATTATAAATTATAAATTACACTGCATTTAGCATAACTTTGTGTCCCAAATTAAATAAAACAGAAACAATATAATATAACCCCACATGCAAGATTTAAACTTAAAAAAAAAAAAAGTAATTTGTCATGTTAATCATGGTTGATTGACAACACTATACTGTAAACAAATCCATAATTTCAGCAGCTGGGGTGCCTAAAAAAAAAAAAAGTAAAAAAACGGCTGTTAATTTACAGAAATTTTAATTTAAGGAAATTTCTGTAATTTAATATCTGTTACTTTACGGTATATTTCTGTAATATAATATATATTATTTTACGGTATATTTCTGTAATATAATATCCATTTTTTTAACAGTATATTTCTGTAATTTAACGGCTGTTATTTTACGTTTTTTCCAGCACCCCAGCTGCCAGAAAAAAAAACAAAAAAAACTGTAAAATTACGGATATTTTTTAGGGTGTACATTAAAACAAATATTGATTCTAACCTTTACCTCAGTCTATTGTTTAAGTAGACTTGGCCATTAGAGTTAAATTTGCAACGCTTCTGCCATCAGACACTTTAATCCATTTTATCTGTACAAAACATTCAGTACTCTCCTTCATAATGCAAAATGTGATGCATTTCAACCATTACTCGAGCACTGTGGTTAATGAGTCATAAGTGCCCCACATTTACAGCATGCTTAAGCATTATAAAACAAAGTGGACAGCTTTAGTAGCACATCGTAATAGTTAGCATTATCATTTATCAAAAACAAAATAATAAATAAGTCATTATTATTATTTATGATCTTCAAACGGAATCCATGACGTATTTTCTTGCCTACAAAAAGTACTAACCAATTAAATTGGTTGTGGGGTGGGGCTTGTGCTTAAATGGCTTGAGGGGGGACAAATGCTACAATATTAGTCTGCTCAAAACAACTATTAAAATTACACACAGCACCTTTAAAATATTGCAGTGTATACTATTTGTTGGCGCTTTGATGGATATTATGCAGCATAGTACAATTTTGAAACATAATCAATTCCAATACTACCATATACTGTAATTCATTAGCACTCTGTATTGCTCAGTGTATTCACTGTGCTCGATATTGAGGTCTGCAATGACACTGGTTGTTGCATAGTAGTCTTTTTTCTGAACTACTAGCAGGCACTTCTTGAGTTGGAGGCTCGAAGTGCCAGGCTGGCAATGGACTTCACCACACTGGTGGAGGCTCTGTGACAGGTGCCGGCACTAGCGATGTAGTTGGAGGCTAGCCGGTGTAGCCGTTTGCCCCCAAAAGTGTTATAATGGCCAGGCATGACCTGGTCAATCTCCTCTTTATCAACCATTTCCACAAGCCTTTCACAACTATGGATGTAGTCGCTGATCCGACTGTAGGGAAGCCAATCAATCATGGAACCATCATAGACCACGTCTCCACTGAACAGCATTTTGCTCTCCTTGTCATGGAGACAAATGCTTCCTCTGGAATGGCCCGGCATGTGGAGAACAGAAAGCTGCCGGTCGCCAAGGTTGATAATGTCGCCTGGGAACACAAAGAGAAAGGTAGAAAACGGGGAATGTGGCAATTGGATATTGTCACTGCAATGCAGCACTGACACAGCAGAAGTGCTGATGTGCAAGCTATGATATTATGTTATTACTTGATATTGTGGTATTTCTTGGTTCGAGCTAAACTTTATTTTTAAATATCCGTCAATAAGTGTTAGATCCTACTTATCTATTGGCTATATGTGCTGAAATGCTAACAGACAATGACTTCTGCATGAGCTAGGCTTCTAAACTATTAGAAAAAAGTTAAGGAGCACATGGTCTGCTCATCACAAATAATTACAGAGTTCACATACCCAGAACTGGTGGATAATTGTTGTTATAAAAATTAACACTGGCAAGCACAGAGTTCTAATAATTATCTATGGAAGAGTATATTAAGTGTTACTTGTTAGTTGTACAATTTTTTTATTAATTGTGTAAAACTGCCCGAAGAGAAATTAGCGTTTGTACATTTATTACATCACAAAATTCTTTCAAATACTTTAAATTCAATGCTGCCTCACATAAAAGTCATTTATTTGCAGTTTTCCACCAAAATAAAAGCTAAATTTATAAATATTGTTGTTATTATTATTATTATTAGTAGTAGTAGTAGTAGTAGTAGTAGTAGTAGTAGTGGTAGTACTATTGTTATTCATTCATTTATTTTCTTTTCGGCTTAGTCCCTTTACTGATCTGGGGTCGCCACAGCAGAATGAACTGCCAACTTATCCAGCATTTGTTTTACACAGCGGATGCCCTTGCAGCTGCAACCCATCACTGGGAAAGATCCATACACACTCATTTACACTCATACACTACGGACAATTTAGCCTTACCCAATTCACCTATACCACATGTCTTTGGACTTGTGGGGGAAACCGGAGCACCCGGAGGAAAACCATGCAACCACGGGGAGAACATACAAACTCCACACAGAAATGCCAACTGACCCAGCCGAGGCTCGAACCAGCGACCTTCTTGCTGTGAGACTATTGTTGTTATTATATCATAATTAAATAAGTACTTTCATGATTTTTTACGTCAATATTAGTATTAGGCCTGTACAGTCACATCATTTTGATGAATAATTGTCTGTCAAATAGCTGTGATTAACAATTTAGTTGCCTTTTTTTATACAGTGACATTTCATTTGGAAATCAATTAAATAGGTGATTTTAAGATGATTTTCTTTAATGCTGTGGAAAACAACAAAATTATTAATGGCTTTGTTTAGCTTGTACCACTGTCCTTTTTACATTCACAGTGTACCCCATAATATAACTTAATATAGTATAACTTAATATAATAGTTTTTATTTTGTTTTATTTATTGTTTCGAGAAATAAAATAAGCTATGCATTTGATTGAAATTGGTTTAGATTTCCTTTATTTTACTTGTTAAATTGCCCAAATTATCTCACCTGTCTCAAACAATTGCTATAAAATCATATTACCACTAGTTGAAAAGGCTAAGTCAGGGCTCAACAATAAGGACTGCCTGATGGCCTGGGGCCAGCGTGAGAGACGCTCGGGACAGTAGACAGGACTGTTACAGGCCCGATCGGGCCAGCGCTGCCTTGTCACTAAAGTTTGATTTTAAATTAATGGGACTATTTTTCAATTGTGTGCAAATACAGTATTTTAATTTAGAAACAGTTTGTGCTTTTAAGCCTTTAAATGCTACCCTCTCTGTGATGTCATAAATGCCATATTGCTTTAACGTATTTAAATTCTAGATTCAAAGACGTTATTTTTGACATATTGTTTAAAATATGTGGCTAAGAAATAGCTATTAACTTTTTTTGGTGGGGCCAGTGAAAATTTTGGTAGGGCAAGTGAAAATCTCAACCACTGGCCAGATCGGGCCAGTAGAAAAAAAATCCTTAGCGTTGAACCCTGCTAAGTGTTACTCAAATACTGTTATTGGTCTATTTAACATATTCTGATAAATGATGCAATATACATTTCTACACCAGTAGCTACTATGTATATTGTATTCTGCACTCTTGTTAGTTCAATTTGGTCCAGATTGCACAACAATTTCTTGATTAATCTTAGATCTTAAGATCACTCTGATAATAAAAAAAACAAAAACAAATTGTTCACCGACAGTGACAATAGATCTATTCATATGCAGTAGTACAACTCACTGCAGAGTAGTCCATTCACTGAGAATTACGGGGAGGAGGTCATGTATGGTTTACTCTGCATCTGCTGGGTTTCTGCCAGTGGTCCACTATAATGCTGCATTCTCCACCATCAGGCAGATTATAAAGCCACATTAGACTGTCGGCTTGGTTTTCACTAACCACTGACACGTCCTCTGGTGAGTTTAGGATGATCTGATTTGTTTCGATCTTTCTCTTGAGCTCTTCAAAAGATATTATGTGAGGTTGCCCAGAATGAAGTCATGCAATTCAGTGCATTTTACTACTGTAATAGATTATGCCTTGAACCGTGCAACGGTACATAAATACATGCACACATAAAGATGTACTTAAGACGTATAATGCTGCATGCACTGGCACAGTAGTTATAAGTAATTACAAGCCCACCTTCTTGTAATATATGGGTTGGTGTAACCGCTTTCACTCTGTACTGCCTGGCTCTCCATCCAGGCGATGGAACCTCCACAATCTCGCGGTCAGAGAGCCATGTCACGGTCTCGAAGTTGTCACCGTTGGCCAGAGCGTCCACCTCCGACTTGTGCACGCCCACCTGTTGAAACTGATGCAGCCCACCCGAATGATCGAAATGCACATGCGTGCCGATGGCCAACAGCGGGTTTTTACGCTTCGCGTCGTCCCCGAGCAGCGATTTCTCTTGGATGTATTCAGGCAGGCTCCGTAAACCCAGGCCGGTGTCTATGACGACGTCTTGGTGTGACCCGCGAATGAGCCAGATATTCGCCCTGTTCCCCGATTCATAAAACCGCTCCTGGATCCAAAACACGCCATTTTCCAGCGACTTGTGCGCGTACCAGTCGGTCGCAGACATGCCAAATACATTCAAGATGTTGTTATTGTATACGAGGATAAATGTACGGTTGTTAACCTTTAATTCTGGCTTCAAATTTTGCTGCTTCAGCCGCAGTGAGGAGGACGCTGACACCCTGTTCCGCAAGCGTACACGTCACTGTGCGTAACGACGTAAAGCGCCGGAGAGTAGAGAATGCTATTGGTCAATGATGAAATTGGTGCCTCCCAAGTTATGCATATTAATAATAAAGCACAAGCAGTATTTAATTAATTGCCAGCTTGTACTTATTTATACGCGTCTGAAAGCAGAAAATAAGGTAAGCGGTTGGCATTTAAATAGCCTATCTGTTGCTGCACTGCGACGAGCAATCGCAGCGGTGGTGATTTAAACAAGTGGAATATTCTATCTGCATTTATTTACTCACATGATGTTGCAATGTATCTTCCTGTTAAATACAATGTTTCAATTATATATCTCGTTATTCGTACAGGGATACAAGTGTATTATTGTAACATGCCATGCTTGCGTAATGAACTAAACTTCAATAGCAAAGGAGCGTAAGATAATAATTGTATTCAGGTGTGCTTTGGCAACTTGGAAATCGAAAAAAAACGAAGGTTTTAAGTCTATTTTTACAAATGCCAAACAGTTTGGGGTAAAAGTAAATAAATAATAAATAAATAGAAAACAGCACATCAGATTTGCTTGCTTTGAGAAAAAAAATATGCATAAATTCCCTTCATGCATAATTCAAAATACTGGTAAAAATAAATAGCAATAGAATTCTATAAAAAATCAGTGGGATGCCGTTTTATGTACTTGCATATACTGTATCATGATAGCTAAATACACCACTTGAAACTATTAATTAGTTAATTCAGTTTTATAGTTTCAAAGAAAATATGATTGCTCAAAATCATGTAGCGGTTCAATAATTCAATATTTTATTTTATTTTAAAAACCCACCTTTCAGGAAAATGTATCTTAATTATATTTCAAATATATATATTATGTGCATTGTTGAACAATCTTATTCTGTATTCTATACAATGACATTTTATATTCATTAACAGTTTTGCATCACTATTAATGATATCACCATCCAGTGACATCAGTGTCACTTAGCAAGTATAAGCAACATGGTCTGAAAAGTCAATGACATCCTAGCCATTGGTTCTTAGATGCCAGCTAACAAATCTTGACACCATGCATTTAAAATGACAAATATCTCTAAACTATCGTATTATATTACATGCTTGTTTAGTAAACTAATATAATATGAGATCATTTCATCCAAATGATTTAAGGGAAAACTTAGCTGACCAAAAATGGCTGGAAAGGGAAGAGGTGTAGCAGCATTCACCTTCAACATAGAGTCCCTGGGTCTCACGAGAGGATCCATGCCTGAAACCCAGAGAGGACCAGCTCCACTCTTCCCAGTGAGCTATTCTGAACCATTTGTTATTATTCTTCCATCAGTATTCCAAATGGATATTTCTCTCTTTCCGTCCTTTCTCAAAACTTTAAAAATCTGATTCAGCAAGACAAGAAAGTGTTTTTTCAGAAGCTTCAGTTTTAAAGACACATGACTCCACCTTACAGCAAATCGAATATAAACCAGGTCCTTTGAAAGCTGGCGAAGATGAAGATTATATGAGAGCTTTGAAACAAGAGATGAGAGGACGAATGAAGGACCTTCCTTTTAACATAAAGCACCACGCAGGAAAGGGAGGTGAGATGGAGCTTTTATTTAATTTTAGTAACACATAATACCTATTGCTTCCTACTACGAGCCTTATGATTTAGTTAATTGTAAAATTAGATGAGTACGGGTTAATGCACTGGGGGCAATGCAATGTTTTAACCCACCTAGAGACATTCAATCTATTTAACTATATGTTTAAGTGAAATAGTATAACTGATATGGTATAGTTTGACCTTGAGAGACAACTCCTACTGTTATATTTATTTTTGTAAGAATATCAGTATTTGTTTACAATTTTATTGTGTGTAATTTACAGATGTGGAGAGGTACAAGGAAAAATACACAAGAGAAATAAATAAACTCGAAGATGAAGACTGGACACCAGGTATTAATTCAAATTAAATAGGCTTAGTATTTTGAGATAAATTGTAGATATTCTTTGTAGACTGGAATCGTCTTCCGAAGGAGCTGAAACCACAGAAGATCATAAAGAAGAAGAAAAGGGGTAATTTATATATTTATATCATAGATATAAAGTAGAACCCCTAAACAAAGTGCAGTTTTGAATGACTCGTGCACCTAAATATGTTCAGATCTCAAGAAATCTGCAAAGATCTCAACTAAGGACAAAGAAGAAGTGCTGAATAAATTGGATGTGAGCTCGTGCTACATTTTCATCTTCTCGTTTCACTGTAAACAGATATATTTGGTTAGAGCCATCTCATTTGTGCTTGTTTATTTTCAGGAACTTGAGAAGAAGGGAGATGTCAAATCTGATGAGGAGGAAGAAGTGAAGAAAGAAAAGAAAGAGGATGACGAGGAAGGAGAGGAAGCAGAAATTGAAGGAGACTATGATGAAGAGCTTGAAGAGGTAGAAGCTTTTAATCAGCGAGCATTTTTATGTATTTATTTTTTGCTAAATGCATCTAGGTGCCACGGTGGCGTAGTGAGTAGCATGTTCGCCTCACAGCAAGAAGGTTGCTGGTTCGAGCCCGAAAAGAACTTGTTAAGAGCCTGTTAAGCCGAAAAGAAAATAATTGAATGAATGAATAAATGCATCTAGATGCCCAATCATGGATGTCTTGGCTAAAATGAGGCTACACGTGACCCTGGACTAGTCTTATATTTTACTTTTCTGCCAAATACCATTAAGATATTAATGAAATGGATATTAAGGATTTTTTGTAAAGTTTCCCATGGTAGAAAAAGTCAGAATTAAGTTTTTATTTAATAATGGACATTGTGAAGCACTTCATTTAGGCAACTTCAAAAGTGACTTTTTTCTATATTTACTTTTTTTTGTTAACTCTCAGATTCCAGATTTACAAGTAGTTGTATCTCGATTAAATATTGTCTTATCCTAAAAAAAAACCATAAAGATGGAAAGCTAATTTATTCAGCTTATATTGCACATCACTGGTGACACTGGTTTCGTGTTCCAGGGTCACAGATTTGTGCTGTGAGAATCTAATACATGTCTAACAGAAGTACAAAAACAGACTAGTCATCAAATAGATGGGAAAGAGGTCTATTTGATAACTATTGTTAGATTTCCACTGACAGCCCAAATTTAGACTTGTTTTAGCCAAGACGTGTTTGTTTGGACGTCTGTTAAACACACACAATACACATGCCTGCTGGTTATACAGTAGTCAACATTTGAAGTGGATCAAACAGGTTTTTCAAAATTGTCTCTAGACAATAGCTGTTGTTCGACAATTTTAGGACAACACCGATGAAAGGTTTCGATCTACTTCAAATGCTGAATACTGTATACTAATAGCAATTTTACAGGTTGAAAAAAATATATATAATCGACAGCATCGACAAAAGACTGCTTTTTTTTTACAATTTTTTTTTAAGTAAAAGTTACTTCCATATTACAATGTACCATATTACAATGTACCTTATTTATTACAATTATTTAGTTAATCTTAAAAAGCACCATTATTTTGAGCTACAAAGCATTTTTTTTTATAGCTTGTGTTCATGCATTTTTTTCTTTGACTTCCGTTTTTATTTAATTTAATGCCATGTCAGCAACCAAGGCTATTTTCATGGCATAAACATTTCAATAATAGATATACAATTAAAAATCAACAACCAAATGAATACATAAATTAAATAAATTTTTTTGTGTTAATACATGATAAAAATTCTAAAATCTTTTCTGGTGTCACTTTGTTAAAAATGTCCTTAAGAGAGTTCATTTCATAAAGTCTTCTAGAGTCATTAAAAGCAGGACAGTCCAGTAAAATGTGTTTTATAGATAGAGGAATTGTGCAGTACAAACACTGCGTAGGGTTTTCACCTTGGAGCAAAAAAACACGTGTTAGTTTTGTATGTCCAACACGACATCTAGTAAAAACCACTTGATCAAATCTAGTCTTAAAATGTCTTAAAATTCTGTATGAGATTTCAGGTTGCATTTGTTAAAAAAAACTAACCCTAACTGAACTGCAACCTGCTGGATGTTTTTTATATATATATATATATATTTTTTTTTTTTTTCTTTCTGTCAAACGACAACCATTCTTGTTCTGTGGCAGCAACTTATCCTGCTAGATGTCTCCATTAACAAAATTTCTGTCATGTTATCAGTAGGGCCAGACGGAATCTGTGGACATTTTTTGCTATTTCTGCGAAATATTTTGTTAAAAATCGGCGGATTCATGCGGATTGATTTTGGGAGTATCATAACTAAAAACGTAATAAATGAAATAAAAAGGAATACTTTTTAACATTTATTTGATGTTTACAACGCGATTGTAATTAGATCCACTTTATTTGGTAAACAAAGCAAGTCTCTCATATAAAATCTGTACTAAAACAGCGAAAATAGTACTTTACAAACTGTATTGTACGTAAATCACATGAATATTTTCATATTAGTCAATATTATTACAGAAATTAATTTGAAAACTGATTAAATATACATTTACACCAGTAAAAAAACAGAATCAATGATGGGCTAAAAATCTGCAGAAATCTGCGGAATTCTGTGCACGCAGATTCCGTGTGGCCCTAGTTATCGGTCAAGTATACACTCTAGAACAGACGTCACCAACCCCGTTCTTGGAGAGCTACCTTCCTGCAGAATTCAGCTCCACACACCAGAACCAATTAATTAGGACCTGAAGCAGCACTTGATAATGAAAGACAGGTGTGTTTGGTCAGTGTTACAACTGAAATTTGCAGGAAGGTAGCTCTCCAGGAACAGGATTGGTGACCCTTGCTCTAGAACCTTCATCCACAGTCGTGTCAGTCAGAGTGCACATTTCAGTGCTGTTTTTGTTTTTTTTACATAATTTTACTGCACGTCAGTCATGTTTAAACAACCAACAGTGCATGTGCTTGCATTGTCCTTTGCAGTTCAACTGAATCCGTTTTGTTTTTTTCCACAGGAAAATGACTACATAGCAAGCTACTTCGAAGACGGCGATGACTTTGGGGGAGGAAGTGATGATAACATGGATGAAGCCACTTACTAGCAAAACAGAATTAAAAAGATGTAAACTAGCACTGATTACCAAAGTCTCTAACATACAATCTAAAAACAATTAAATGAGGGGATACACTTTAGGAGTTTAAATTGGATATAAAAATAACTCATATTACCACAATATTATGGCAAATTATTACAATCAAAACGCAAGAAATTTTCCCAGAGATGGGTTGTGGCTGGAAGGGCATCCTCTGCGTAAAACAAATGCTGGATAAGTTGGCGGTTCATTCCGCTGTGGCGACCCCGGATTAATAAAGGGACTAAGACGAAAAGAAAATGAATGAATGAATGAAAACGCAAGAAATGATCCAGAGATTCAGATACTAAAATATAGTTCCTTTATTTTCAACCTGCCTCTACAGTCTACAGGATGAAGGCACGTACTTTGTTTTTTCCAAAAAAAATCAAGCACTGTACTCCACGTTTCATAGAAATGTTTACATCTCTCTCTCCTACTTAAAATGAACAGAGCACGTCTGAGTATTTCACAGATCATCCTTGTGCTCTACCTTGAAGAAAACCAGAAAGCCATTATGGTCCCATTATGTTTCTTTAAGGTTTAACATTTAAAACCAGCAATTTTATCACCATCAGTCGCAATACTGAATCTGGATTCAACATTTCCTAAAATAAATTACTGTTTATTTCCCTGACAAACAATGGCAGCAAATGCGTTTAAAGAAAATATCATCCGTTTGCTGTTTAGGCAAACTATGAGCTTAGTAGAGGTACAGAGCTATAAACTGGCTCGTGAGTGACACCCACAACAAAACCAGCATCCAACTGTGCAAAATGCATCTAGGAAAAAATGCCGATAGGACTGGAATTACTTGATCCACTTATCCATTTGAGTTCAATTTAAAATATTCTGCTTAAACCTTCTATAAATGTTTCCAAATTTTACAAACGCACCATTATGTCTCCTCCTGGTGCTTCACATGATGCTGCTGTTCAATAACAGGATGTAGATGAGAGTCTTGGTGTGGAGCAGCATTGGCCTGTGGTAAAACTAGAGGCTCAGCAATGGCTGGCTGTGTTGGTCCAGGCCTGATCGAGTCTATAGTAGTGTGGTGGCTAACATCTGCTTTCATCAAAACTTCATAGTACAACAGGTAAAAAACTGGCGTAATAATTCCCACGACCAACATGATGGCCACTGCAGTCCACCATCTCATTCCCCAGTCAGCCCCATAGTACGGGTCTTTCTTAATGGCTGGTCTGCGCTCGGAGTCCCCCAAAAGAGGCTGCTCCAGAGAGGACACCACTTCACTCAGGCTGCTCCTGGAAGGGGCAGAAGACTTGACGAGTTGTTGAATGTCTTTGTCCTTTTCTTGCAGGAAGCACTCCACGCTGTCCGCAGATGAGGAAGAGGACGAAGAGTCCAAGGAAGCTCCAGAAACTGGCGTCTCTGTGATTCTGCAAGTGCCACTGGGTGAGCTGCTCTTGTGGGGAGCAGTGTTGTGAGTTTCTGTGAAGGAGCTGAATTTTCTCACAGGGATTCTCAGGGAGCGCAGCGCAAAAAAGTCTTGCTCGGTCAGAAGGTTGTTGGCCCGCTTTATGTCTGCAACCTGAGGCAAACAAAAAAGTCAGTACAAACATGCATTAGATATATTGGGGATGAGTGATTTATATATGCACACTTGTAGAAGTAGAAACAAAGTGACATGCAGTTATGTGTTAATGTTGTTATATATCTTCATATATTTTTATTTTATGCCATGTCAGCAACAACTATTTTCAAGGCAAAAACATTAAATCCATTAAAATATACAATTTAAAATCCAAAAGCCACAAACAAATCAATATATAAATTAGATTATATAGGATAAAAAAAAAATCCTAGTGAAACTCTGTTGCATATCTCCTTGAGTTCAATTCATAAGCAGTGATTAAAAGCAGAACGGTTCTGTTAATGAAGTAAAAGCTAAAAATGTACAGTTCATGCTGTTAATGAAAATCTGTATAATTTTATGTGTCAATTGAGTAATTAAGGAAATTTAATTATAATCATTTATATAATTTATAATATAATGGTTTTAAGTGATTCCAAATAGGACTACACAACGCTGGAGAAAAAAAATAATAATATAATAATAATAATACTGTGTGGTCTTCATCGTGTATATATATTTAACATACATACAATTAATCTTTATTAAAAGTGTAGTAGGTGATTGTTTTCAGAAATGTTTGTGTTGTTTCTCTTCACATTCCGATAGTAATGATTAAAGTAAATGATCTAAATGTGTTTGTGTATTTTTATATTCTGGGTAAGACATAAAACAAAAAAAATGTTATAACTCCCATAATTCCGATAAGTAGCCCAAACTGTCCGTCAACAAATCATACAATATCTGCCATTAGCGCATACATGTCTGCATGCGCACTGCGCGTTCACTACATGTGCAGACGAGACAGTCACAGTTGCAGTAAAATCAAATGCTGAATCGAAACTTTTTAAAACCTGAATTTTAAACCTGAATCAATCAATATTGGAGTTACTTTTGCACACTGGAGGAAGGACGACACCATGGCTGAAGTATTTCTGTTAGACAGGTAATGTTCTGTTTAAACTCTTTTAGTCACGCAGAGCTGATGTAGATTGTGTTGTGTGACGAATGGATTATACATGCACTGAAGTGTTGTTCAGCCACCGAAATCTCCCGGTGAAAGATCGATGTGACTGTTTTTAGTTTCATACGGTCCTTTTACAGCATCAATGCAGTAGATTTTAATTTAGTTTAACAACAAAACATCAGTACATAGCGCTATTCCACCTAGCCTGCTTTACTGAGCTGAAGATACTTTTATATTCACATACGTTCATTTTTGAACAATGACAGCCTCCCTATATAGTTTACCATGCTACTCTGAATATTCACTCTGAAAAAGCATGTAAGTGTGGCTTAGTAACAAGTGTAATTCCTGCAAGCTGCCGGCAAACCACTAACTACATTTTTAACTCGCGAATGACATGAACTAGTGGGTTGTCTGCAGTCATGTCCCGGTGTGCGTGTTGATGGTTTCAGGAGGCGTAGCTTTATTATAATATGGATAATGTGGATAATATGCTAACTAGCATTTTGGCAGATCACCTACAGCACCTTTAAAGTAACAAATGTTACAATTTCTTGTGTCTGAATGCTTTAAACTGGCTTGAAATGCTCAGACAGACACAGGTCTTAAAAACACATGCAAATGATCAGATGTATGCTTAAACTTTGCATTGACTGTACAAATTATGCAAGAGCCACTCCTGGTAAGCTATAATCCCAACTCAACTTTGCAGGATCAACTCAACTTTGTGGATGCACACATGTGCTATATTACACTATATACTGTGCTAATTCCAAACTAAGTGGCACTAAGTACTGCTCCTGGTATTGGAGATATTGGAATAAATGGTATATGGTATAAATGTAAATTTATGATTATATTGTGTATTTTATTTTTATTTTTTGTGTATATGGGCCTGAGAATCTAAAATTATATAAGGAATAATAATGTGAAAGCACAGAGCCAGATGTAACCCAAACAAGAATAGGGGCGACTTAAGGTGTGAGTTGAATCAGGCCTGTGTTTGTTGAACAAAGCTGGTGTGGATTTTCATTCAGGTAAATTTGTGTAGTTTGAGCAAACTCTGAGTTTCTGGTTTATTTTGACCAAGTTTCGTCGCCTTTGTTTGTGTTTAACACCATGCAGCTTCTAGGCTAATTTCATGGAGAGAAAATGTATACTGCAGTTAGATTATAAAAAGTTTTTACAATAGTTTTTTTTGCTAAAATCTCTTAAACTGTATTTGGTTTAACAGTGTTAAAAATCACTTAGAGAAATAATCACAAGAGAAATAATCCCTCACAAAATTATGGCAGCACAATTTAATAGAACATTCTTCATAGATCAAATTCTACAAAACAAAAGAAAAACACGTGGAAGGATCATCTTGATTGTCATCCTACCATTTCTACAGAGGGTATAAATCTGGTCTCACCGGTTTGAAAATTTATAGAGGCTTTTTGTCGCCTTGGTAACCTGCACTACACGGCTAACATGCTCCAGAGCAGATTTTATTCTGGGAATTGGTTAGGTAGTATAAACCTTAACTGGACCAATCAGCTGTCAGAAAAGTGATAAACACTACTGGTTATTCTGTTCTTCAAGGTGGCATTTATTAAATGTAAAAAAAAAAAAAAAAAAGTTACATTTTTGAATTTTAAATAACTGCTTTCTTATTCCAAGTAGTTTGAAATGAAATAATTTCTCCAGTCATTATTGCTTTTATTACTATTACAATAATAATAATAATAATAATAATAATAATAATAATAATAGAGTGATTTCTAAAGGATCATGTGAAAATTTATCTTTGAAATCACTGAAATAAATTATTAAATCATAAACTACTTTTGAACAGTTATTTTATAGTGCAATAACATTTCACAATTTTACAAGTCGTAATATATTTTTGATATAGCAACTCACAGAGGTAGTGAAAACCAAAAAAAGCCTCAATTCAAAAGCTTATGTAGCCAAATTAATTTGAACAGGCATAGAGGATCACCTACTTATTGTTAAACATCACAGCGAGTGTTAAGGTGTGACAGCCAGATGATATTTAAACTTTGCTTTCTGAAATCATGCGTTTAGGTTGAAAGTGAAAAAAATGTAAAAAAATAAAATAAAAATCAATGTTCTACTACAAGACCTACTTCTAAGACAACATTTTCTCTTTTTGCGTTTATAAATCGTGCATGCTTTATTTAGCAATATTTCTTTTTTTAAAAGCCTGTACAAACATCTTCCCTGCCATTTTTTTGTATGGAAGGTCAATGGGAAGTGATCAGAGTACCCGCGGGGTCTTAAAAGCATTGAAAAAGTCTTAAATTTGATGATTTCATAATAAAATAGCCTTGGATTTCGTTACAAAGGTCTTTTTTAATTTATTTATTTTTTGCCATGCCTAGGATTAAGTTCACACTGTAACAAAATTAACTTACTAATGTAGGCTAATTAAAAATTCATGCAGAGTAACGTTGAGTGCACCTCACGCTCCACGTCATAGCAGAAAGCGTGCACACCCATTACTATGATTACTGGGCAAGTGAGGTACAGAACAAGATAGTAGCTAGCCAAGTTTGTCAGCTAAAATGAGAAAGTGTCAGTTTAATCCGCTGTGGCCAAAGAATCCGAATTACATTTGGGTCAAGCTTGTGCAAGCCTGAAAACGACCGCAAGGCCTACTGCTGTTGGTGCCGGAAATCTTTTAAGCTTGCGACAATGGGTGCTACGGCCCTGGACTCCCATATGAAGGTTGCCAAACAACGCGTGTAGTATTGCTCACCAGCGCCAACCACCTATTGTACAGTTCTGTGCACCGGAAACCTTTTCGGTTACTGAAACAGCTTTGGCTATCAGTAATATAGAAATTTCTACATTAGAAGCATTGCCACCACAGCCAAGGACCTTCCTATCTTACTGTGGCTCAACACCACCTCTGCGGCCAGAGGTGATGTGGGTCCTTAAAACAATCTCTGAGCACCACTCTTACACATCGAATGAGAACATTAAAGAGCTTTTTAAAACCACGCTTCCTGACTCTGAGGTTGCAGCTAATTTCTCACGTGGAAGCAACAAAACTGCATATTACTTAACTCAAATTGGCTCCTTTAATAACTAAAGAACTGAATGACCAGGTCAAAGGGTTTGTAGTCATGTTTGACGAGAGCCTCAAAAAGATGACAAAGTAAGCAGTTGGACCATCATAATCACTACTGGTTGGACGACCACGTCCAGTCACGATACTTTGGCTCGCAGTTTATGGGTTATGCAACGATGGTGGACCTGCTCAAACATTTCATACTAAGTTTTTATTCTGAATTTTAAAAATGTTACGTTTTTTATTTATAAATAATAGGATATATTTAAGTAACATAACACGGCCAGGTAAGCTGTTCTATAATATTCATTCATTTTTTTTTCGGCTTAGTCCCTTTATTAATCTGGGGTCACCACATCAGAATGAACCGCCAACTTATCCAGCATTTTGTTTTATGCAGCGGATGTGGATTTCCTCACATCCCTCACATTTTCCCTTTATTAAATGACTCAGCATTTTCAAGAATTGTCTTAATGAATGACTCAATGATTTATTTCATAAGACAGTCACTTGCTGCCACCTATTGCTTTTCTGTCATGGTTGACTTTTTTTATATCATTTGTTTAAATATCAATAAAATTATTACAGTACCAATTTTGCAGTGTAAATGACTTAATTTGA